>JAQZBX010030815.1:0-26627 GCA_029593785.1 Cabassous unicinctus | reverse complement strand
ATGTTGAAATCATCCAACATTGTTCTACAATCTAGAAAATGGATAATAGACATATTCTATTTCTTCATATATTTTCATGTCCATGTATTTACATTAGTGTTCAAAAACATGTACAAAGTGATAATTTATTTTTCTATTCAAAATATCACAACATTCTACCTTATAGATTGTAAAACCTTTGGAAAATACAGAAGCACAAAAATGAAATTAAAATTCAACCATAAATCTGTCATTTAAAACTCACCACTGAATTTGGTTTATTTTTTCAGTATTTTTATCAGAAAGATATATATATACACACACACTATATTTTATTGTGATCATGTTGGAAATATGGAAATGTAAGTGCAATTAAAAATGAACAATTTTAGCTATTGTGTAGAATGTCATCTAATATTATAGGAAATCCTGCAGTGAATCACCTGCAATGCATTATTTCAGATAATGTTTTTTCCATTCAAGAAAAACAACTGTTTCCTTTATTTAAAAAAAGAATGCAGTTTTAAAAATAGATATGTAAAAAAATAAACAAAACTCTGCCCAGTATCACTCAAGAGGTCTCCCTTTGCTTATACTCATATATAAATTCAGAGATAAAGAGATTAATAAAACAATTGTAGGAAAGAAGGAAGAAATGGAGAAAGGAATGAAAACAAGTAGAGTAAATTTTAAAATTTTATGTGCCACAATTAATTTAATTAAGCAATGTAATAAGAATATGAAATAAGAAAAAACTGAAAGAAAGGAACTGACAATTCTGTAAGTTAATTACTAATCTATATCTCTTTAATGTTAAACAATTGTATTATGAAATCAATTATTAAAATATAATAATTCTGTTTTATATTATCTAAATATTTCATATCTATTCATCTTGCTATGACAAGTTAAAGAAAAAAATTCACAGCTAAATTTCTCATCTCCTCTTCCACCTACAATTTTAAATTTATTATTTGAATGTTATCACACACTTTACATTAATTTCTAACTTATCATAATTTAAAATACTATTTAGTCTTTTTTCCTCTACATAAAAAGTGATACAAGATGCAATACCAGTGTTTTCCCCAAAGAACAAGGTGCGTATCCATTTCCTTTTTAAGATTCATTCATTTATTATTTGGTTTTACTATATTGAATGGTTGATGAATTCCCTTATGTTGCCTGACAAATCACCCAGCTAATCAGCCTGATGCATATAAAAACTAATCTTGAGACATCAGGATTTCAAAGAGATAAATAGTCTTTATTGCATTGCACAAAGTAGAATAGGAATCAATTATCTCAAATCTATTCTACCTGATTTGGAGAGACTTTGAGTTTTTATGATATTCAAACAAAGGAGGTGGATATTCAAACATGTTAACATGTTAGGAGATGTTGATTGATTTGTTTAATTGGAAGGGTGTTAGTGCAGTCTCCAGAGGCTAGCTAGGGTAACCATTGGGTTCCAGGTTACTGGTTCATAAATTGCTTCATTAACATCCATTAAGAACTTAGGCAATATATAAAGTTGTAAATAGGTCAGTCTGTGTAAAATAATGCTAGCCTTTCCTTTTGGCTGCACATGGCAGCAAGGTGGTCATGCAATTTCCCAAGGGTTTATTGCTGAAGGCATCTTCAAACCAGAACTGAATGAGCTTCTCACTCGGGAGTCAGTTGAAGATGCCTACTCTGGAGTTGAGGTTTGAGTTACACCAATCAGGACAGAAATCATTATTCTGGCCATGAGGACATAGAATGTTCTCAGTTAGAAAAGCAGGAGGAAACTGATTGCTGTAGTTCAGAGGAGATTGGGCTTGCCTGAGGGCAATGGAAAACTTTATGCTGAAAAGGTGAACTCAAGAAGTCTATGTGTCATTTCCCAGACAGAGTTCCTACATTGCCAACCTTTAGGAAATCTTGCTATTTGGAAGGCCTGCTGTGGTGAGTTACAGCTCTTCACGGAGAGTGGAGCCAAGAGTTGAAAGGTCATGGTGTCTCAGAAGCTCTGAAGGCAGAGGGCTAAATCCATGAAGTTTGTGGATGTTGTACTGATGCACAGTGGGAACATTTTTTTGACAGAAATTCAAAATTTTTATTCATGTTTTAAAATCACTTATGAGAAAGTAGAGGTATATAACAAAATGCTTTCTAAGTATGTAAATTTCTAACATTTATTTACAAATCTGTATTTATATATTACTAAATTTGAGCTAAGAGATATTTACACTGACAGTGTTACTGTAATTATGATATTATTCATGGAAACATTAAAATCTCAGTTTAAAACTTTATAGTGCATAGCATTTCCCAAGAGCTCAAAAATGCACTCATTAATGCAAACTCAGAAGTTCTGAATGGAATCTATTTTGTGTGTATATATATATATATATATATATATATATATACATATATATATAACTAAGTGAGTTCAAAAGTAAGAAGGAACAGCATGTAAATGTAGTTTTCCTATCCAAGCACCTTTGTTATTACATACTTCTTTATACTGAAAATCTTGGAGAGGTACTTGTGACAATTTCATGTTGTTTATGAATTCCAAAAATAGATATTGAATTGTGTTTGTAAACTGGTCTCTTCCTCTGGGTGTATTAGATTGTATTAGAATCAGAGGTTTCATTTTTACTTGATTAAATTATTACTAAGCCTTCAATTCAGCCACATCAGTAGGATGTTGAGTCCCCAGTCCCCACCCCTTGGTGGGTAGGGTTTCACAGAGAAAACAACATGGCAGAAGAGAATATGAATTTTGATGCTGGGACCCTGGGCGTTATAAAGACAGCAAAGCAGATACTTGAAGAAAGAGAGAAGGCTCCATTAGACACAGCAGAGGCTCTGGAAAAAGAATGAGCCTGATAGTCTACAGGTGACCTTGTGAAGAGAGCAGAGCAGCTGAGTGCAGAAATGAGGTCCAGGGAGAGAGACAAGCCTTATGTGAACAAACAGCTGAGAATGGAAGGAACTAGGACCATGGAGCCTTAGGAGGATGAGGAAGGCTGAACCCTCACAGAGATGCAGCCATCTTGCTCCAACACATGGCAAGAGACTTTGTTGAGGGAAGTAATTTACACTTTGTGGCCTTGTGACTATAAGCTACTATTCCAAATAAATACCGTTTAAAAGTGCCAACAGATTTCTGTTACTTTGCATTAGCACCCCTTTTGCTGACTAATACAGTAGTATTTTAGATTTTTATCTTTCAAACACTAATTACTACATTGTTAACACTCTTAACTGGGTTTTGTGATTATTTTTAAAGAAGACTTTATTTTGCAAAAAGATTTGGAAATAACATACTATGAAAACCAAAGTTGCCTTCTGCCAATTTGTTGGAAGGTTAAGTTCTGGACAGTCTCACTTTTTGATGGTAAATTATAATTACAATACTGTAGAGGAAAATAAAAGCTGACTTTTCCCAATAAATAATTATTTTTTTACTGCCTTAGTTCCTTTCTTAAAAAAAAAAAAAGAAAAAAAAAGAATGGATATCACACCCCCTCATGATCTGTAAAGTCTTTGGTTAAGGTTTTTATAGTGTTAAATTAGAAAGCAATGACAGAATTGGACCATGTATAAAAGAAGGTTAAATTGCAGACACGGAGATAATAGAAATGAGAGATGTTAGAAATAAGAAAATAGCATATTGGAGTGTGTGAGTGATCATTTTTTTATAATGTGTTGTGTCAGTGGGTGGAGACCCATATAATGAGTGAGAAAGAGTTGGACTCCCATTCTGGGAAGGACGGATTAGTTCACAGAGAGGCAGGAGTCTCTCAAGAGAATGGGCGGTTCCTAATAGGGGAGGACAAACCAGTGTGTCAAGATCGCAGTATTGTTGCAAGAAACTCTGTATCTTGTCATCCAAGGAGTGAAGCCAGGGGGTCGCCATGGGCCCCAAGGGGAGGCAGAAGAAGGAACAGAATAGATGGAATAGGGGTACATAGTGGGCAATGGAAGCATTCTACATGATCTTGCAATGACAGACACAGGCCATGTTAAATACCACCAAAATTTATGAAAGTGTATAGTCTAAAATGTAAACCATAATGTCAACCACTGACCATGGTTTGTAGTATGTTTCACTATTTGCATATCAGTTGTAACAAATGTACCATCCACATATAAAAAGGTTTTAATATGGGAAGGGGGAAAAGGGAGATGATGTTGAGTATATGGGAGTCCCATGAATTCTGTATGTGAATTTACTGGATCTAAAACTTCTTTGAAAACAAAATGAAAAAAAGTAAGACACTGGTGAATAAATGGAAGCAAATATCACTGTACATACAGGACACCAGATATTACAGTGATGAAACACAAAATGTTAAAAAAATTTTAATATTTTTCATTAAATTTTTAATATCCCAATCTTTTATTTTATTTTTAGTTGTTTAAATTTTCATGTATTTTATTTCTTATATTTAAACCTATCATTATTATTTCATTTTCCTATTAAGTGTATTTGGCTATTTTATTGGCTTCATTTTTGAAGATGCTTTGGATCACAGAAGGGTTACAACTGGAGCAGGGGAGGATCATTGGTGTGAGGTGTCAGTGATGGGGGAAACATGGGAGGAAGTTCACTTGGCCATACATATAAGGTATATAAATATGTTCAAATGTCCATGGGACATTGACACAGTGGGTGGAGACTGTAGCCATTGGGCAATTTGATGTAATTATGAATTCCAAAAATATAATTGGATCATGCTTGTAAACTGATCTGTTAATCTGGGTATGATTAAGTTATGATTAGGGCTTTGACTGGGCCACGTCAGTAGGGCATTGAGCCTCACCCCTTGGTGGGTAGGGGAATTGAATATAAAAGGCAAGGCAAAGGACAGAGGGAGCAGTTTTTGAGAAGCAGTTTTGATGTTGGAGTTTTGATGTTGCAAAGAAGGCCCCAGGAGAAGAGAAGTGAGCTGTTCACCTGATAGTCTACAGCTGACCTTGTGGAGGAACCAGAGGAGCTAAGCCCAGAGAGAAATGCAGCCCCAGGAAGAGAGGAACCCAAGTAGCCTGAACCCTGGCAAACATTGGCAGCTTCCTTGCTCCAACACGTGCCAATGGACTTTGGTGAGAGAAGAAACTTAATGCTTTATGGCCTGGTATCTGTGGACTTCTACCACAAATAAATGCCCTTTATAAAGACCAACCCATTTTTGGTATTTCACATTAGCACCCCTTTGGCTGACTAATACAGAGACTCACAGAAAAACCAAAAAATATTGAATTCCCATCCTGGAGAGCTCTGCCACATTCTCTAATGGAGCAGCAATAGTCCCCCAAGTGCAGGGGCAATGCCTGGCAAAGGAGGATGATCCATTGATGGGCCCTGGATATTGATGACTATGCTGATGAGCCTTTGCTCTTGAAATTGAAACTTGGCCTGGTGCTTTGGGATGACTGGGAGTTGCATCCTGAGAGCCTCCTTGTTGCCCAAGTGTGGTCTCTCTATAAGCCAAACTCAGCATATGAATGTGTTAGATTCCCCTTGAGTGGGACATGAATCCTGGGCATGAGCCTCCCTGACACTGAGGGATTACTACCAAGCCACCAACTATCAATGTAACTGGAAGAAGATCACAAATAAAAGGGGGAGAAGGTAAAGACAAATGAGTTTATATGGCTAAGAACTTCAAAGTGAGTTGGGAGTTCATCCCAGAGGTAATGCTCATGTATATCTCAGCAGGATCTTATAGACTGCCAAAGCGGATACTGTAACAAACAGTGAGGCTCCTGAGGGGTCTTGAGAAATCCAGGTACTATGGTCAGGGCAGATAGCCCTGGAGTTTGATACCTTGCCAGTGGGCTCTACTTTGGAGTTTGTGCTCCTGAGCTTGAATGAGTTGGATTCAATTATGGCTTCCCTACAAATGGCTCATCTTTCCCTTCTATTTAAACCTATTCTTGGTGCTGGAGTTTGTAGGTGTAAGTCCAAGGGACTGGAATCTTTGGGCTGTAGAGTGCCAGCTGGGCCTGGAGCCCCAGCAGAGTTGCAACACCTACTCTCCTGTTCTTTGGACTTACCCAGAATGGCTAATAAGGAGGTGAGGATTGACAACTACCATACCAAGGAAATGAGAGAGCCTACCACTGAAAGCAAGAGATTCCCATCCATCAGCTGTATGGAATCAAAGACCCCTCTCAATTAGAGGTGGAGTGGATATCACCATCCTAGAATCTAGAGGACTGGGGAATTAATTATGAACTAGAGTGGACTTACAGGTTTTCTACTATAGACATATTGTGATTCTAGCAATGGAACAAATTACAACGTTTATGTGAAGGCAGTGGCCACTGGAGGTTCTGGGGGCAGGGAGAGGGTAAAACAATTGTAATATGGTGGATTTTTCAGGACTTGGGAATCATCCTGAATGACATTGCAATGACAGATATAGGCCATTTTATATCATCCCATGACATGCCAAACTGTGTGGGAGACAGTGTAGACTACAATGTGAACTATGGCCCATGCACAGTGGAAATGCCCTAGAATACATTTATCAATTGCAATGAATGTGCCACACTAATGAAGGATGTTGTTTATGTGGGAGGGTGTAGGAGATATGGGGAGTGAGGCATATGAAAATACCTATAATTTTTTGTGTAACATTTATGTAATCTAACTATCTTTTTAAAAATAAAAAAAAATCTTATTAAAAAAACAAAGAAACTAAGTTTATTAACTTTGAAAAAACCACAGATAAACAAAAAAAACTAAGTTACAGTTAATAATAATGATTATGATAAACTATAGAATAGCAGCTATGTACAGCAGGGAAAGCATAGGGAGATTGAGAGGTGATGAGTTTTGTTTGTTTGCTATTGTTTATTATTATTGAAATAATGAAAGGACTGTAAATGATTGAAGTGATGATTTCATAGATATATGATTACAGCAAATACCATTGATTGTACACTTTGGATAGATTTGTGCTTTTTTACTATCTATAAATAAAATTTATTTGTTAAAAAAAATAGCACAAGGTCAATTGTATTATCTAACCAGAATTTGTACTTCAATAAATTAATTTTGTTCAATATAAAGCAAATATAATGAATAACACTGTAACCTATTTCCTGCTACTTAAGACTGAAGCCAGGGAAGTGTTGGATTCCTCTAGGTTCTTAGATTTGTTTCATAAATGAATTTAAAAACATCCTAGGGAAATGACTTTATTGGGAAATGGGGGAAAAGAACAGAACTTACTGAGAAATGAGAGAGAAAGATAGAAATATGCTCCAAGTTTTGGTACAGGCTCCTCTAGGCAGAGAGAGCAAATTTTGGCTTGTATGGTCACCTTTTAAGCTTTTAATTATTCCTCCCTTTACTAATGCCAAGGGGAAGGGCCTCAGCTATTATGGGTTACCCCACCAATGGTGGAGACCAATGATGAAGCCTGATTGGAATATCTGGGGCCACCCCTCATTCCTGGAAATAGTCCCAAAGGGGACCTCAGGGTCAAGGTCAAGGTCTCAGCAGGGTCTTTTGGCCATGTTGTCTGTCAGCCATGTTGTCTGTTGGCCATGCTGAGGTTTGCCTTCTTGTTTCACTGTACTAACCTGCCTCAACTTCCCCTTCAGAGACTTCATGTCCTTATTCTTAAGGGAGTGCTGAGGGGTGATGGTCATTCTTCTGTAGTTACTTCCTGCTCATTAGGACAGTAGCACCTGCCTGATAGGGCATAAGCATCTCTGGCTATTCTATTGAAGTTGAGGGAAGAGGGATTTGGTATCCTGGTTGGAACTGGATGAAAACCCTGAATGAATAATAAGGTGTTGATTCTGTAATAAATAAATTTAATTAGAATTTTGAAGATACATGACCCCACTAAAAGAATAAAGAAGATGGTGGTGAGCAGGCCCAAAAAGGGGTCCAGTCATGACATACTGGACCATGAAAATGAGAAAGACCAGGTGCCTTCAGAGGCTGTATCTTCCCAAAGTTAATGGGAAACAACATTCTTCCTTGAGTTATTTTATGCTGTTGGTGAATTCTAGGGAGAGATTTTGGTAAACTTGCAGGGTTTGGGTATAAACTGCCTAACCCAGTTCCCACAGAAGTGTTTATGCTGAGGATAGCTAGGAGAGTGAAGAGAGGCACTGCCCTAGACATAAACTCACAAATAAAGTATAGGCAATAAAAAGACAGGCATATTGTAAGCAAAATAAAGACAGTATTTAGGAAAGCCATTCTTTGTCTTATAGGCATGTTCATTAATAACTTAGCAAATGAATTAAGTTTACCAGGACTTTTAATATGTTCAATATCCCTCTGTATATCACCTAGAATAGAAAAAATATCATCATAATCATCAGGCATATATGTGAGTACTTAATACTAATCAATGTACAATTTCCTTTTTGAGCTGTAGTTAATAGAGCTAAGCTCCAGGTTTGCAATACCATGCATGTTATCTCTGCATGGGAGCAGACAATAATGCCAGTTGTATTTATTTAAGCTCTACTGACAGTGCTCTGGTAATTGTTACTCCACTTCAGAAAGTCAGCAAGCTGTAGCACAGGTGACCCAAGACAGAGGGAAGCTAGGAAGGTAGGCTCCAGTATTTCACCAGCCTGGTGCATAACACCCTTTGGCACTATGAAACAGAGCCAGTCTGGAGGCAATATCCATTGTACATCTGGCCATTTTGAGCTATGTCAGCTGCTGCAAGATTGTGAAACAGCAACATACACTTCATCCATTTCAGGAGCATAACCAGAGATGTAGTGGAAATATTTATTGTTTTAGGGGTCAGTGACAACCTAACTACTAACTCAAATAGAGAAGCAACATGCAGTGTGCTGATGGCCTGTTTTGAATGTACAAGAGAGTTTGATGGTATTGAAATCTATCTCTTTTGATTTTCATACACTTCCAATGCAATATATAACAAATCAAATGTATGTAATTATTTCAGTACTTTGCTTTTTACTTTTAAACCTTTACCATAATTACATTAACAGGCATTTTACTTAAGCAGCACAGGATAAACTACATTCCCCACTATTATATGAAACTTAAAGATTCCCAATGGAATCAAGGTTATCTTTCCTTACTACCCCTTTAATATGAAGATTGAGGTGGTCTTTGACAAACTTCCCTGTTACTTTTTGTTATTAATAGCAATATAGTCTTCTAATTAATAATGACTTCCTGGAAATAGCCATTCAAATGCTACAGTTTAGAAGACGCTTTCACAAACTTCTTATAACTAAAAGTTACTTTATCTTTAAAAAAGTTTATTAAATTACAATTAGCAACCAATGAAATTTACTTTATACATTTAAGAGAAGGCAGATCTACATTTCTTTCTTTAAGTTAATTTCATTAAACATGAATTAGCAACTTTCATCATCTTAAAGATTTAATACATATCATGTAAATTTATTTAATTAGTTTTCTATAAACTGAGGGAGATAACATCCATGCTAAGTAAAATTGAAATCATTATAGTTTATGCCAGGAATGTTCTTTTCCATCCTTTACAGGAGGCTGGAAAAACTCTTTTCTTTAATAAAATTCTAAAACTGTGAATAATCTTAAAAGCATACTGACTTCTGGGTTATGGAATATAATTGTTTAATTGGTTTTAATCATAATTTAGAAAAGAGCTTTCCCTAGCTTTCAAAGACTTTTCCTTTACTTACTGAAATTCAGTAATAGAATTATTAACCAATCTTATTTTAAGAATGTTGAAGGTTTAAATTAGTGAATTATAGGGCAAATTGATTCTTTCTTATAATTCTTTTTTGTTTTTTAAAACACACTTAGATTACATAAATGTTACACAAAAAATATAGGGATTCCCATATGCCCCACTCCCCACACCTCCCACACCCTCTCACATAAACAACTAACTTTCATTAGTGTGACACATTCATTGCAACTGATAAGCACATCCTGGGGCATTTCCACTGAGCATGGACCATAGTTCACATTGTAGTCTACACTCTCTCCCACACAGTTTGGCATGTTATGGGATGATATAAAATGGCCTATATCTGTCATTGCAATGTCATTCAGGACAATTCTTAAGTCCCAGAAGAGACATCATATTACACAGGTTCTTCCCTCTCCTTGCCCCAGAGCCTCCAGTGGCCACTGCCTCTTCCATTCCTAGAATCACAATATGTCTATTG
Organism: Cabassous unicinctus; assembly: GCA_029593785.1. Classification (NCBI taxonomy): domain Eukaryota; kingdom Metazoa; phylum Chordata; class Mammalia; order Cingulata; family Chlamyphoridae; genus Cabassous; species Cabassous unicinctus. The sequence goes on along the minus strand of JAQZBX010030815.1, from coordinate 16,481 downwards.
TAGAATACCAATAAGTCCACTCTAGCCCATAGTTCATTCCACAATCCTGAGGATTCTAGGATGGTGTTTTCCACTCCATGTCTAATTGAGGTAGGGCTTCAATGCTATATAGCCAATGGATGGTATTCTCTTGCTTGCAGTTGTAGGTGCTCTCATTTCCTTGGTATGGTTTTTGTCAATCCACACCTCCTTGTTAGTTGTTCTAGGTGATCCAATGAACTGGAGAGTAGGTGGTGCAACTCTGCTGAGGCCCCAGACCTGGAACATGGATAGTCCAAATATTCCAGTCTCTTGGACATACATCTACAAACTCCAGTATTAAGTATAGGTTTAAAGAGAAGGGACAGATGAGCCATGTGTAGGGAAGCCATAACTACATCCAACTCTGTCACGCTCAAGAGCACAAATTCCAAAGTAGGGCCCACTTGGCAAGACACCAAACTCCAGAGCTATCTGTCCTAACCACAGGACCTGTGTGTCTACAGAGCCCTCAGGATCCTACTATATCGGGTAGTACCCAATTTGGCAATCCTGATGAGATGTGCATAAGCATTACCTCTGGGATGACCTTTCGACTCACTATGAAGTCTCTTAGCCATTTAAACTAATTTGTCTTTACATTTCCCCTCTTTTATTTAAGGTATTTTTCCAGTTGCATTGATAGCTAGTACTTGGTAGTAATTCCCCAGTGCCAGGGAGGCTCATCCCCAGGAGTCATTTCCCATGCTGGAAGGAAGGTAATGCTAAATGCATGAGTTGGGCTTAGAGAGAGGTCACATTTGAGCAACAAGGAGGCTCTCAGTAGGCAACTGTAAGGCACACCACAACACCAGGACAAGTTTCAATTTCAAGAGCAAAGGCTCATCTTAAGCATCATCATCAATTCAAAGGTCCATCAATGGATCATCCTCCTTTGCCAGGCATTGACCTTGTACTTGGGAGACTGTTGCTGCTCCATTAGAGAATGTGGCAAAGCTCTCCAGGATGGCAATTCAATATTCTCTTGGTTATTGTGTGAGTCTCCACCCACTGTGACAATGCACCATGAACATTTGAACATATTTATATACCTTATATATATACCCAGGTGAACTTCCATCCATATATGTCCCATCACTGACACCCCATAACAATGACTGATCCCCCCTGTCCCAGTTGTAACCCTTCTGTGTTTCAAAGCTTCTTCAAAAATGAAGCCAATAAAATAGCCAAATACAATCAATAGGAAAATGAAATAATAATGATAGGTATAAATATAAATAATACAATCCAAAATTTTTTAAAAAACTAAAAATAAAATTTAAAAGGTAGAATATTAAAATTTAATGAAAAATATTTTAAATTTTTTTTCACATTTTGCATTTCACCACTGTAATATCTGGTGTCCTGTATGTACAGTGACATTTATTTCCCAGTGTCTTATATTTTTTTCATTTTGTTTTCAAAGAAGTTTTAGGTCACACTAAAGTCACATACAGAATACAGTGGACTCCCACATATTCAACACCCTCCTTCTTTTCCCCCTTCCTGTATTAATAGCTTTTTATATTTGAATAGTAACTTTGTTACTTCTGATATACAAATAATGAAACATAGCTACCAACCATTTGTTTACATTATGGTTTACATTTGAGACTGTACACCTTTATAAATTTTGATGACATTTAACATGGTCTGTGTCCATCATTTCAATATCATGTAGAACACTTCCATTGCCCACTAAATACCCACTGTTCCATCTAATCTATTCCTCCATCCCTCTCCCCTCAGGGCCCATGGTGATCCCTTGGCTTCACTCCTTAGATGACAAGATTCATAGTTACTTGCAGCAAAACTGAGTTCTTGACACACTGGTTTGTCCTCCCCTGTTAGTAACAGAGGGCAAACTGATTCTTAGTTCCCTAGCCTAGAAGCCTATTATAATGGGGCTTGGGGATTGAATCCTGGATCTCATATGTGGGAAGCCTGCACTCAACCACTGAGCCACATTGGCTCCCCTGAGTTGGTTTTTGTTTGTTTGTTTGTTTTTAGGAGGTACTGGATGTCCTGGATGAACCCAGGATGTCCTATGTGGGAAGCAGGCTCTCAACAGCTTGAGCCATATCAGCTCCCTAGAATATAGAGTTTAGTTCTGTCACATCTAGCCTCTCTCTCAGAGCTCTTCTAAAGAGAAGGACCTTGGGTCTGGTACATCAAAGAGCTCAGGAAAATCATTTTCTCTTTCTCAACAGTTTCTATATTCAGATTTCTATATGAACTTTCCATTCTGTTTGGCCTAATTTGGGGTCCAGGAATATTCATTCACATATATAACCATATATACAAATTTTAATAATTTGAATAGAGCTCTTTTAATAATTTTCATTTTTTAACTTCATATTACCATCCTGGTGTATGAAGATATAATCTAAGCAAATAAGCAGACAGAAATAAAACATATTTTAGCTGTAAAATAACATTTTAAAATTTTATTTGAAGGGTGTTTCTAATTACTCTAATTTGCACTGTAATCATGCAGTTTTGCACAAGAATTTCTTTCCTTTTAATTTTTGGCTTATAACCAAATTTTCCCCAGTGCCTTAAGATACAATTTTCCTTTACTTTAGAGCTTTTCTTATTTCCCATTTTGACTTTGGCAGACCTTGCATGCAAAACACTAATTCCAGTACATACTTATTGAGCATTGAAGCTTCAGGGAAACTGGTTTTTCTCGTGACTTGCTGCTTTTAGGAACATCAACACTCTAGGTGGGAGGCACCCACTCCCAGTCCTTAGGTGCTGGACTGGAAGAGTTGATGTCCAACCCTGAGGGTTGAGAATTTCACCAGGCAGCAATTTCATCCACACTTGGAATCAAGAGAGAAAGCAGTATCATTGATACCAGTGGAAGGACAGGAGAGAGGGGTGTCTTAAATTTTGCCTTCCCATGAACCAAAAGGGGCAGAAGTTTTCATGAAATAACTGTTAGGTCTCAACACTGGGCCTTTATGGATAGCCAGAGATGGCAAGAAGAAAACTTCAACACAAGAGTTAGGTAAAACTCAGTTATTATTTCTGCAGTGACAAGAAGCCAAGGTAGATCTAAAGCGACTCAGACCGGCTTCCCTGTGCTGCAGTTTCACTCTTGCTTAAATGCCTATGTTTCTGTTTAGCATCTGCTTTGATTGTGCATTAGCTTTTTTACATGTGAATGAACACACATAGCTCGTTATGTAATTGTATGATTAGTATGTTCAGGAAATCATCAGTTCACATACATTGCATGATAGTAAAAGGGGCAGATAACTCCACCCTGTGGTGGGAATTTTTTGATAATAATTAAGCAAGTTTAAGTGAGGACAGCCAGGGGCTTCTTCTGCCCAGGTCTGGCCAACAGTTTGAAGCTGGTTTTCATACTTCATAACATCTACTAGGATGTTCTTGACCACAAGAAACAGAATTTGGCACCAAAAGAGGGTTGCTTCTCATTACCACCTAATTTATATCTGATTCTTTCCTTTGCATCCTAGCAACAGTTAGAGAAGAAGAATAAGGCAGTTAAAACTTACATTCATCAATCCCATCCTAGTTATTGGTGATATTCTTGTCACAAGGGAAAGGGTGAAGGTCAAGTCTTCTGTAACTACTTCTTGCTGACACTATGGGAGTTGATATGAATGTCTTTAAGTAGTTATAGTAAGAGGGTAGCCTGAGGAGGAAAAGTCAGTCTGTTAGAATTTGCAATTGCTTTTTGATAAAGCGCTGCATGCATAATATGAGTACAGATGCAACTTCCAAGAGAATTAAGATAATGAGTAAAGATTTTATAATATGGATTTAGTTTCATCATAAAACATGCTGGGATGATTTCTATAGGAAAGATTCAGCCACCTGCAACTTTGATCATTTGTGGTGTTAATGAGGATATTATACATACCTTGGGGTTTGCCTTTACAAATTTTTTTGTTGAATTTTGTTCCAAATCTCCTACAGAAGCATGGGTTTATGTCTATTTCTTAAGAATTTGGGACCCCAAGTGGAAATGCAAAGTAAGACAATAATTTGTTGAGCTAGCAGTTTTAGTATAGACATTTGCAATTCTGTTTTTAACACTTTTTGTGGATATCCAGGCAGTCAGATTACATTGGTTTGGTTTCAGAGAGCCAACCTGGGGTCCAGGCCTTGTAGAATTGGCTAGGATGCAAATACTAATTTATGATTGCTATTACCTATAGTAAATATTTTTCCAGTTATTAGGGGTGTTATAACAATTAGGTATGTAACATTAAGGTGCTGCGTAAGCAAGTTAAGTGAACTTTGTTTAAGTAGGCTCTCCTGACCACAGCTTTCAAGATGCAAATTAACTGAAGTATTTCACAGTATAGCTGGTCCAGTCATTACTTGATATCAGTTATGCAAATTTACACAGTACCATCCCTTGGTTCTTGTAATGCAGGAGGGTCAAGCCTGAGAAGGATGAACAAATAATTTGATATTCCAGAGAAACTATAGAAGAGCCCACTATTGATCATGTCTTTATAACACACATAACACAGTAGTGACCAGCCAGGAGGAGTTCTGCACCAAATTTTGGGGGCTACAGTTATATATAGAGGGGTGTACATGTACAAGCAGAGAACAGCACATTTTTGTGGCATACAATGAGAACAGGTACAGTTAATAATAAACTTGACTACAGCCTATGTGCACAACTACAGGTTAGACATCTTGCCACCTCTCTTACTGTCAGTAGTTCCACCTGTGAGGGTAGGGCTACTGACTAGTTTAACCCCTCTCTTTGCAGCAATCTACACAAATAATTAGTGGGAAGAGGAAGTACGCATTCCATGTCCCCACACTACCAACACTTGGTTTTATTGTAGGGGTTTTGGATAATTTGCAAGACTGATGTGAGGGATGATCGATATTTTCCCTCAGGGCAAATTAAATCCTGTAGGATAAAGAACAGAATTGGTATCTGGAATAGTACACTTTTTTCTCCTGAATAGGAAACACAGGTTCTCAAATGGCTCCACTTCATATGTTGCTTTATGTTCAGGTGTGGTCTCCAGTTCAGGATCACCTTCATTTATCAGATCTGTTGCTTTTTTATGATGAACCCAGGGCTTGATTCTCTGTAACTTAAGAGAAGAACAAGGAGTTAATAATACTATGTAGGGTCCTTCTCATTTTGGTTTTAGTTGATCTTCAGGGCGTTTATTTCTCCAAACTTGTAAAAGAACCTGATTTCTGACTGAAAAGGGGTGGAGGAGCATATCATGCTGGTTTAACAGTATGCAAACAACCTTTTTATTAGTAGATAAAGTAACAGGTAGGGGAGTTTTATGAAGAGGTTTCTAAAACCATACATTTTCCCATTCCAAATTCTTTGAGTTTTCTGAAGTGATATAAAAAAATTTTACTGGTATTTTTGTATAAATTGTGGTTTTATAACAATATTTTAGATGACTCCTATTTCCCATGGGTTTAAGATTCCCAACAGCGAGGCTGCCTAGGCCAGTACTATGGCCAAATGACCTCAATTTCCCAGTTGGTGTGGTTTGAAGCATAAACAACAACAGATTAGTAGTATTTCATCTTTTGGGCTATAGGACTACTGGCCCTATAATTTGCATTCTCAATGCTTGCATTGTCCTGCTATTAGCATTTCAATTGGAGCCTGGGCTGCAGTCTGAGGTGCTGAATTTAAAAGTGTTAAGGTTGGATATGGTTTCTCAATCCATTGTTTTAAAGAATCATTATCACTTTTTAATTTTCCCTTTAAAAGGCCATGCATTCTTTTTATAATACGTGCACCAGCAGAGTTATAAGGTAGATGGAAAGTTTAAACAATATCCTGGCTCATAGCCAAAGACTGTATGCTTTATCACTCTTAGTTTGGGCTGACACTCCATATAGGGCACTTACTTTATTTAGGCAGTGAATCATAGCTTGCTGGTTAGAAGTTTTAGAGCAGTGTCTGAAACAGTGAAAGCATACTGTGCCCCTTCTGAGAGTGGGATGTAATCCATTTGCTATCATGCTATCATGCAACTGGAATCTGTGCTTGGCCAATATGTCCCATCCAATAAGGTAATTGTCACAGTCATCAAAGTGACCATGATGGACACTTGTGGGTGAATGTCCATGAGCTGCTTGCAAGTAAGAGGTAGCTGTAACTACTGCCACAGGTTCTGGTAGCCATGGTGTCTGCTTTTTCCTGTGTGTAGCTACTCTGCTGCTTCTCATGTTTCAATGGTATGGTTTTAGATCTTTGCAAGGGCATTTGCCTCAACATTCCTGAGAATTGTGTTAGAGGAGTGGGCAGGGACATGATAGACAGTTACCTGTCATCATTGGTGTTTGTCCCAGATCCCTTCCACAGATCTCTTCCCCATAGAGGGCAGCCCATGAGAGTCCATTGTTCATAATTTGTGTCTAGTATCTGCAATTCATCTCTGGATTGAGATGGCAGTCTTCAGAGTGACCAGACACTATTGGGTTAAGCCCTCTACTTGCAACAGGGCATAGTATGCTGTACATAGTTGCTTTTTTTTTTAAGGCACTATATCATAATTTGGCCCCCTTCAACAATTTGGATTAAAACCCAAGGTTTTTTTTTAGAATGTTGTTTTTGTCACAAACCCCACCCAAAACTAATATTGGTGCTGGCAACATCCACTTCACAGAGTAAGTTAAGGTCCATCCCTTTACTGCTTGAATTTGTGCTATTGCTCTCTTTACTTTTTTTAAAAAGCAGCCAGCTGGGGCCTTCCCATTCCCATGCACAACATTTCCTGATTAACACATATAATATTTTTTTTCAGGGGGATTTCTTAAAGCTTTTTAAAAAACTTTATTTTGTACATTTAATAATTGAAAATGTAAATAATTTAAAAATAAAATAAAACACAGTTGAATAAAAAACATACATTTCTCAGTGAAAGGTCCTGGATACATATAATTTTTTTTAAAACATACAATATGTTACACAATATATTTGGTTCACAGTAACACAAACATATGGTATTTGGCCTTTGTGTCTGGGTTGCTTCACTCAACATAATGTCCTCCAGGTTCATCCATGCTGTCATATGCTTTATGACTTCATTTCTTCTTACAGATTCATAATATTCCATCTTGTGAATATACCACAGATTTTTATCCATTCATCAGTTGATATACACCTAGGTTGTTTCCAACTATTGGCATTTGTGAATAATTCTGCTATGAACATTAGTTTACAGATGTCTGTTCATGTCACTGCTCTCAGTTCTTCTGGGCATATACCCAGAAGTGATATTGCAGAGTCTTACGGCATGTCTATACTAAGCTTATTTAGGAATTGCCAAACAGTCCTCCACAGTGGCTGTACCACTCTGAATTCTCACCAATGGTTAATAAGTGTTCCTATCTCTCCACATCCTCTACAATACTTGTAGTTCTGTCTTTTTTATAGTGGCCAGTCTGACAGGTGTGAAATGATATCTCATTGTAGTTTTTATTTGCATTTTCCTAATCATTTGTGATGTTGAACTACAATGGTTTTAGTATTTGAGCTAAATGAGGGATGAAGGGTTTCCAATACACCAACAACCCCAGAAAGGCCATTAATTGTTTTGGAGTTTCAGGATATGATAAGATTAAAGAACAGAAGCTATTTTGATAAAACAGGCTCTCTGCTTTGTATACTAACATAAGTGCTTATTTAATTTTTGGCCATTTAATAGAGCTCTTTTAAGAATTTCAATTTGTTAATTTAATATTACCATCCAGAGGTATGAAAACATACACAGAACAAACAAACAGACAGAAAAGAGTTAAGACACACAAGAGAAACATAAAGATCACTAATATCACTCATAATTCTTACTCTCTTGGTATGGCTGTTTCCAAGTTCTTCACATTTCACATCTTCAATTTTTACTGTTTTTAAAATATTTGACAAGGTTTGATGGGGACTCACAAAGGATTAATCCACAACTTTTTAGTTTCTTTACCTTTCCATAACTCAAAGAAAATTTGAACATATGGGACTTTTGCCCATTTTTCTTGCTATTTACAAAAAAAGTTAAATTGCAATATAAAGTTAAAATGTAAAAATCCATTTTCTGGCCAAATTTTCTGTCAACTAATCTGTATCTAGGCCACAATTCATTACAAAAAAAATAATTAATTTATGCTTCTATAACCCAGATCCCCCTAATTTATTATGCATCCTAATGGTAAGCATTCAGGAACTGGCGCCTCATTCCCCATGGCAGCAGGAAGAAAAAGAGAGGGAAAGAGAGAACAGCCAAAACAAAGGTGCAAAAACAGTGGGCTTCCCTTTAAGTGAATGGGGCAGTGGGACTCAAATTCATGAAGCCTCACCCTTCCTATCTGAATCTTCTCTACCTTGGCAAAATAACCCAAATGCTAACTCATGATTAGCCATAAACAAAACCAAAAATAATGAATGAGTAAATTCACCTGCTAAGGGTAGGAGACAAATTGGTCCTCCATACTAACTTCATGGGCCTTGGTTCTATTGGTGGCTAGAAAGGGACTCCACCACGGGTCAACCCTGAGTCCTAAGGAAAATCACAAGTGGCTGCTGTAGTCAGGCATGTCTCAGTGAAGACAACCCCCCTGCAGTCCACTTCAGAAGCATTTTCTGGTTACTGTATTTATTTATTTGGTCCTGGCAGAGTCACCAATTGTTAGACCTCAAAGCTGGGCCTGTATGGATACCAAGAGATGGTAAGAAGAAAATCAACATGAGAGTTAGGTAAACATTCATTGTAGCTGAAGATTCAAGGAGCCAAGGTCATTCTAAAGCAATTCAGACCTGACTCCCTGTGCTGTAGTTTCAGTCTTGCTTAAATGCCTGTGTTTCTAATTAACATTTGTTTTGATTAGGCCTTTGCTTTTGTGCATGTGGATGAACACACATAGCTGGTTATGTAATTGTGATTAGTATGTTCAGGAAATCATAGTTGCACATACATTGCATGATAGAAAAGGGACAGATAACTCCACCCTGGGGTGGGAATTTTACTATGTTAATCAAGCAAGTTTAAGTGAGGACTGTCATGGGCTTCTTATGTGCAGGTCTGGCCAATGGGTTGAAGCTGGTTTTCATATCTCATTTCTCTAGTAGGATGTTCTTGACCACAAGAAACTGATTTTGGCACCAAGAGTGGGTTGCATTTCATTACAATCTAATTTATATCTGATTATTTCTTTGGATCCTAGTAACAGTGAGAGAAGGAAAAAACAAGAATATTGCAGTTAGAGTTTAAATCTATCATAGCCATAAGAAAAGGGAAAGGGTGATGCTAAACCTGAAGTAACCATAAACAAAAGCAAACTCAGTTTATAACCACCATCACAATAGCTGAAGTCTAGGCTAAATCCACGCTGTTATAGCAAATTAAGATTATTATCCCTCTGCTGTTTTATAATATAAAGGCATCTACATAATGATCTTAATTCCTAGGTAAAGTTTCTAATATGTTTCCACTTAAAAACAATTTGTGCACTTCTGTTTATTAACTAAGCAACTAAAACAATTTTATTAGTAACAACTTGGTTAAGTTTTTCTGCTTTACCCCCAGTTGAGCTAATTCCATTTGTGAATTATATATCAAGTACAATTGCAAATTGGAGAAAGACCTTGACCAAAAGGGGGAAAAGGTATAGACAGATGAGTTTATATGGCTAAGAGACTTCAAAGTGAATTCAGAGGTCTTTCCAGAGATTACACTTATGCACATCTCAGCAGGATCTAATTGACTGCCAAAGTAAATACTACCTCAAATAACAGAGCTCCTGAGGGCTCTGGAGACATCCAGACACTATATTCAGGGCAGATAACTCAGGAGCTTGGTGCCTTGCCAGCGGGTCATACTTTGAAATTGATACTCCCCTGTGTGACAGAGTTGGACTCAGTTGTGGTTTCCCTACACATGGCTATTCTGACCCTTCTATTTGAACCTGTAATTAGTACTAGAGTTGAGAGGTGTACTTTCAAGAGACACAAATCTTTGGGCTGTCCTTGTACCAGCTGGGCCCTGAATCTCAATGGAGTTGCAATACCTACTCTCCCATTCATTGGACTCACCCAGGACAACTAACGAGATGATGATAGACAACAACCATCTCAAGGAACTGAGAAAGTCTACAACTGCTAGCAAGATAGTCCTATCCATCTGCCCTATGGGATCAAACAACCCTCTCAATTAGAGTTGGAGTGGACATCTCCATCCCAGAATTATCAGGATTGGGGAATGAACTATGGACTAAAGTAGACTTATTGGCATTCTACCATGGACTTATTGTGATTCTAGAAATGGAAGGACTTATATTATTGATGTGGAGGAAGCAGTGACCACTGGAGGTTCTGAGGGCATGGAGGGGGAAAAACAGGTGTCGCATGGGGGCATTTTTGGTACTTGGGAATTGTCCCTGAATGACAATGGAAGGACAGATAAAGGCCATTTTATATCTTGCCATAACCTACAAAATTGTGTGGGGGAGAGTGTAAACTACAGTGTAAACTATTATACATGCTTAGTGGCAATGTTCCAAAGTGTGTCCATCAATTTTAATGACTGTACCACACTAATGAAGGATGTTTCATATATGGGAAAATGTGGTAGGTGTAAGGGACAGGGAATATGGGAATCCCTCTATTTTTTAATGTAACATTTATGTAATCTAAGTATCTTTAAAAAAATAAAGAAAAAATATATATCTTTTATGTCATCTAATACTATGTTCTAGGGTTTGCAAGATAGCATTGACATTTAAAGGCTCATTTTTAGGTTACCTTTCACTGCTATCTACTTTGTGACAAATGAAGCACAAATCTGTTTTAAGAGTTCTTAGGCATGAGCAAACTAACAAAGTTAAAGCAAGCACAGATTAGAGCAGATGAGAGAATTATACACATATAGACTTGACTCTAGAATCACCTAGACACAACGCTCCCAGTGTCTATCCATGGCAGAAACTTTATGCAGAACCCTCCAGCTTAGTTCCTCCAGGAAAATCCCTGGGTAACTGCTAAGTACAGAGTTAAGGGGTCTAGAAGAGCCCTGCCACCAACAAGACATGAATTTGGGCTGCTCTGGGGGCTGTATCTCCTTAGTTATCTCCTGGAAGGGATAAAACCCTACAAGGGCTTTTTCACTGGATGGACTGGGGTGTTTCAAGGGAATAGGTAGGGAGCTAAGACTATTCAGGAACCTTTTAATCTTAATTGATGGCACATGAGGAGGTTCCTTAGTCTACAGTGTAGAGGTTTAGTAAATGGAGTGCATTTCCTCATCCATTTAAGGAGATATGGCCTCATGGTCTCTGGCCCTCACATCTGTCTGTCCTCTCCTTCCCTCTTAAACAGGTTTACCTGGAATTCAGGGTCCAAAACAGAGTCCACTCACAATCATACTGTGGCCATGTGGTGTGCCAGGAAAAGATTAGCCTCTTTCTTTTTAGATTATCAGTAGCCAGGTTGTCCCAATTTCTGAGAAGACATGCCAATGAGGAGTCTTTTGGAATGCTGGAAGAAAAACCCATTATCCTAGCAGAGAATAAAACATGTTCAGCAGTCTGGGGACATCCCACCACTAGATTTGCCTGAAAGGATTGCTCACTGAGCCAGTATCCTGGAAATCAGGGAGTCCTGCTTACTGTCCCCACATTCTGGAGATCAGGAGTCTTATGTCTCTGGACATTGGGGTCCCTTTACCTACTAAATTGATACTACTGTGTACCAGGTGCTGCTCAGACAGGGTGTGCTTGGCTGTCCTGGGTCCCAAACAATAAGGCTGTTCTTAAGAAGACCCTGCCTGACCATGTGAGTATCATTGATACCAAAGTTAATATCCTACTCACCACTTCCATCTCTGAGCTGAAGGGTGTGAAGCCAGAGCCATCCACCATGCCCCAACCAGACCCTATTGCATAAAAGGGTTTCTTTTGCAGCTGGATCTGGAGCCTGGATGCTGCTCTATAAAGACCTTTAATAAAACTTGTTAAAAAGACACATGGCCTGACTTGACTGTATGTCCAGTGTTCAGTCTGAGGGTCATGTTGGCTAATGGGGGCATTGATAATTTTCTTTACTTAATTGGTGTGTAGGGTCTCCTGGATCAAAAATTTTCTGTGCTTTTTCTAAAGCCTTCTCAGTTTAAACACACTTGGGTGCTATTGGTAGAGTCCAGAACAGGAAGAGCTGAGCAAAGCTAACCAGAGATATAACTCCAGCAGGAAATCTGTTGAAAATGAAGTATGATTTCTAGCAGGCAGTACCTTGATGAACTAATCTGTAATTCAGGGACAGAAATAGATATATATATATAAAATTATGGTACCATAACACAAAAGACCCCATTTTAACCAATTTTAAGTGCACACTTAAGTGGTATGAAATTACATTTTATTACTGCTCTGATTTAAAATATATTTATAACAGTGGACAGATTAGAACACTATATACTGATAAAGTGGTCATTTCAAGAGAAGACAATTATAAATACATATGCACTTAACTACCCTAAAATATATGAGGCAAATGTCAGATATGAAGGGATAAATAGATGCTCCTAAGAAACAGTAGGAAGCAGTAATACACTAATTTCAATAATGGATGGAGGTTCTAACAAAAGCTCAATAAAGAAATAGAAGCCTTGGACAATACACAAATGTAAAATGTCCATAAGAGGGAAAAATTTGTCTGGGTTATATGATAACTCATTACTTTGTGCATAATTTTTCTGTAAAAAAATGGTCTAATTAAACAAAATAAACGTAGGTGCTGGTAATAAAAAAAATTTACATTAACAAAATTGTGCTACCATTACCAAAGCCTTCAAGGATCCATTCATATTACTGTATATACCAAAACTTTATGCCCATTTACAGTTGAGTAATATTTCATTATATGAATATATTACTTCTTAAAAATTTTTAAAAATATATTTAGATTACATAAATGTTACACAAAAAACATAGGGATTCCTATATGCCCCACTTCCCACCCCTCCCACAACCTCCCACATAAACATCCTTCATTAGTGTGTCACATTCATTGCAATTGATAAATGCATCCTGGGGCTTTGCCATTAAGCATGGACCATAGTTCACATTGTAGTCTACACTGTCTCCCACACAGTTCTGCATGTTATGTGATGATATAGAATGGTATATATCTGACATTGCAATGTCCCTCAGGACGATTCCCAAGTCCCGAAAAAAACCCGTATTAAAACTGTTTTTCACTCTCTCTCTTCTCAGTCTCCAGTTGCCACTGGCTCCACATCATTGTTGTAATTTCTTTCATTGCTAGAATCATGATATGTCTATACTAGCATACAAGTAAGTCCACTCTAGTCCATAGCTCTTCCCACAATCCCGTGGATTCTGGGATGGTGATGTCCACTCCATGTGCAATTAAAAGGGGGCTTATATCCCATGGGGAAGATGGATAAGTCTATTCTGCCTGCAGCAGCAGACTCTCTCCATTCCCTGGGATGGCCTTTGTCCATCATCATCTTCCCACCAGTTGTCCTGGGTGAGTCTAATGAGCTAAAGAGTAGCGAGGTCCCAGACCCAGCTGGTATATGGACAGCCCAAAGACTCGAGTCTCTGGATATACACCTACAAACTCCAGCACCAAGTATAGGTTTAAATAGAAGGGACAGATGAGCCATTTTCAGGGAAGACATAATTGAGTCTAACTCTGTCACTCTCAGGAGCACAAACTCCAATGTAGGGACCACTGGCAAGGCACTAAGATTGGGATATTACAAGAATGAAAAATATTTTTAAAAAGATATTTTTTTGACATTTGACATTTTGCCCCTCATCACCACTATATCTGGCACCCTGTCTGTACTGTAGCACCTTCTCCCACTCATTCCCCAGTGTCTCACAAGTTTTCATTTTGTTTTCAAAGAATTTTTAGGTCACAGCAAAGTCACACACAGAATACAGGAGACTCTCATGTACCCAACTTGCTCCCCCATCCTCTCCCCCATATTAATACCTTTTTACATATGGATTGTACCTTTGTTATAACTGATATACAAATAGTTTAGCATAGCTAATAAACATGGTCAATGGTTTACACTATGGTTTAGATTTTAGATGATACACTTATAAATTTTGATAATATTTACAATGTTCTGTGTCCATCATTGTAAGATCATGTAGAACATTTCCACTGCCCACTAAATATACCCTGTTCTATCTATCCTATTCCTAACTCCCCCTCTCCTCAGGGCCCATGGTGACCCTCCTTAGAAGAGAAGATTCATAACTTCATGCAACAAGACTGAGGTCTTCACACACTGGTTTGTCCTCCCTTATTAGGAACAACCCATACTCTCAAGAGACTAATGTCTATCTATTTGTGAAAACAGTCAGTCCTCCTGAGGATGGAAGTCCAACTCCTTCCCACTCATTATGCAGGTATCCACCCACCAATACAACACATCATGACAGAATGATCATTCACACACTCCCCAGAAGTCTGCTCCAGGTGTGCCCAATGCCAACTGCTCCCCCATCCAAGCCCCTAAACCAGTAACCCTTCCTTGTCCAACTGCCATAAAAGGATTCCCAATTTTGTACTTTCAACCGCAAACCCACAATTCCTCAGGGTTCACCTCGTTCCCCTCCCAACCTTCCCCCAAGTACGCTGGACCTCAAGCCGACATTTCCCAATCTACACACCTGTCAATGCTGCACTACCTAACCCAATAATATCACTACCCTCCTGTCGTATAACTTCAATAAGCAATATTACATTCATATAAGTGATGGCTCATCACCTTCTCCTCTCTATTTCTTGTAAACCTATTTTCCAGACAATAGCTCTCTGAGACTGACCAGATTCCTTAATTCGTATCAGTGAGGTCATGGACTGTTCATCCATGCATGCCAGGCTTGATTCACTCAACATAAGTTCCTCAAGATTCAGCCATGTTATCCCATGTGTTAGCGCTTTATTGCTTCTTACAGCTGAGTAATATTCCATTGTATGTATGTACCACATTTTGTTTATCCATTCATCTGTTGATGGACACGTAACTTGATTCCAACTTTTGGCAGTAGTGAATAATGCCACTATGAACATTGGTGTGCATATATCTGTTTGTGTCTTTGCTTTCAATTCTTCTGGGTATATACCCAGCAGTGGAAATGCTGGATCATATGGAAGTTCTATAGTTAGTTTCTTGAGGAACTGCTAAATTGTCCTCCACAATGGCTGGACCATTTTACAATCCCATCAGCTGTGGATGAGGGTTCCCATTCCTCCACATCCTCTCCAACAGTTATAGTCCACTGTTTTTTTTAATAGTTGCCATTTTAATGGGTAGAAGATGGTATCTCATTGTAGTTTTGATTTACATTTCCCTAGGATCTAGTGATGTTGAGCATTTTTCATGTGCTTTTTAACCATTTGTATTTCTTCCTTGGAGAAGTGTCTATTCAGGTCACTTCCCCATTCTTTAAGTTGGTTGTTTGTCTTTTTATTTTTAAGGTATAGGGTGTCATTATATGTGCAGGATATTAACCTCCTATCAGATATATGGTTGCCAAATATTTGCTCCCATTGTGTAGGCTGCCTTTTTACTTTCATGATAATATCCTTTGAGGTGCAAAAGTTTTTAATTTTCAGGAGTTTTCATTTATCTATTTTTTCTTTTGTTGCTTATGCTTTGGGTGTGAAGTTCATGAAACCATTTCCTATTTCAAGGTCCTATAGATGCATCCCCACATTATCTTCCAAGGTCTTTATGTCTTGGCTCTTATATTTAGATCTTTGACCATTTTAAATTGATTTTTGTATAAGGTGTGAGATGGTGTTTCTCTTTCATTCTTTTGGGTATGGATATCTGGTTCTCCAAGCACCATTTTTTGAAGAGGCCATTTTCTCCCAGTTGAGAGGGCTTGGTGGCCTTGTGGAGTATCAGGTGACTCTATATGCAAGGATCTATATCAGAACTCTCAATTCAGTTCCATTGGTCAGTGTGTCTATCCTTGTGCCAATACCAGGCATTTTTGACCACTGTAGCTTGGTAGTATGTTTTAAAGTGAGGTAGTGTGATACCTCCAATTTCATTTTTCTATTACAATATGTCCTTGGAAATTTGGGGCTTCTTACCATTCCAAATAAATTTTGTAGTTAGTTTTTCCAATTCATTAAAAAATTCGGTGTTGATTTTTATTGGGATTGCATTAAATCTGTAGATTAGTTTGGGTAAGATAGACATTTTAATGATGTGCAGTCTTCCTATCGATGAACAGGGAATATTCTTCCATTTATTTAAGTCTTCTTTGATTTTCTTTAACAGTGTTGTGTAGTTTTCTGTATCTAAGTCTTTTACATCTTTAGTTAAGTTTATCCCTGCATATTTGATTCTTTTAGTTAATATTATAAATGATTTTTTTTTGATTTCCTCCTCAGTTTGCTCATTATTGGTGTACAGAAATGCTACTGATTTTTGAGC
>JAQZBX010030814.1:0-26632 GCA_029593785.1 Cabassous unicinctus | reverse complement strand
ACCATGCTCTTTCACTAGCCATTGCCTCTGTACTTGGGGGACTCTTGTTCTTTCATCAGAGAATGTGACAGAGCTACCCAGGATGGGAATTATATATTCTTTCAGTTATTGTGTGAATATCTACCCATTGTGACAATGCCCCATGAACCTTTGAACATATTTATATGCCTAATATGTAAGCCCATGTGAACATTCTCCCATGTATCCCCCTTCACTGACATGCCACACAAATGGTCCTCCCCCACCACAGTTGTAACCCTTCTGTGTTCCAAAACTTCTTCAAAAATGAAGCCAATAAAATAGCCAAATGCAATTAATAAGAAAATGAAATAATAATGATACTTTTAAAAATAGGGAGAAGCAGATGTATCTCAAGAGATTGGGCTCTTGTCTACCATAAAGGAGGTCCAGGGTTTGATTTCTGGAGCCTCCTGATGAAGGCAAGCTGGCCTGTGCAGAGAGCTGGCTCAGCAAGATGATGCAACAGAAAGAGACACAGAGGAGAGACAATAAGAGACACAGTAGATGAGGGAGCTGAGGTGATGCGAGAGATTGAGCACCTCTCTCCCACTCTGGAAGGTGTCAGGATCAGTTCCCAGGGCTGCCTAAAGAGAAGACAAGCAGACACAGAAGAAAACACAGTGAATGGACACAAAGAATAGACAACAAGTTGGGGAGCAGTAATAAAACAATAAATCTTTAGGAAAACAGGAAATAAAATACCCAAAAAAATTAAAAATTTTTGAGATAATAAAAAATAATGAAAAATTATAAAAATTTTTTTGACATTTTGTTTTTCATCACTTTAAGAACTGTTGTCCTGTATGTACAGTGACATTTTCTTCCATTTTGTCTCCTAATGTCTTACATTTTTCATTTTGTCTTCAAAGAAGTTTTAGGTCACTGCAATGTCATGTACAGAATATAGGAGACTCCCATATACCCAACAATCTTCCCCTTTTCCCCCTTCCCTTATTATTAATAATAACATTTTATATGTGGGTGGTACATTTGTTACAACTGATGTACAAATATTGAAGCATATCTACCAACCACGGTCGGTGGTTTACATTATGGTTTACATTTTGGACCATACACTTTTTTAAATTTTGATGCAACTTAACATTTTCTGTATCCATCATTGCAAGATGACATAGAACACTTCCATCACCCTCAGAATGCCACCTGTTCTAGTTATTCTATTCCTCCCTCTGCCTCCCCTTGGGACCCACAGCAACTGCCAGGCTTCACTCTTTGCAAGACCAGTGTCATAGTTACTTGCAACAACACTGAGGGCTTGACACACTGCTTTGTCCTCCCCTATTGGGCACTGCCCATGCTCTTGAGAGACTCCTGCCCCTCTATTTGAGAACATAGCAGGCCTCCCCAGGATGGGATTCCAGCACCTTTCTGTTCATTATGTGGGTCTCCACCCACTGATATAACATACTATGTCAAGATGAACTTTTGCACACTCCCTAGAAGCCTGCCCCTGGTGTGCCCTGTCCTGAATGCCCCCAACATTCAATGCCCTAAGCCAGTAACCTACCTTGCCTTATTGCCAAAAGAACATCCCCAACATTGTAGTTTCAGCCATGTACCCACAAATCCCCAGTGTTCACCTGCTCCCTCCCCCAACCCTCAATGTCTTTTCAGGGTCACAGAGCTGGTAGACGATAAAGTAAGGTCTGACCCCAGCTCTACCTTCTATATACTGGGGTCTTGAATATCCCAGGCCTTCCCAGGGTCTACAAGGATAACTGTGCTTGTGTAACTGTAGAGTTAAATAGATGACATGGGAGAAGATAGTGACTAGTCACAGCACAGATGGTCAGGTTTTATCCAAGGTGTCACACAGTAAAGTGACCCCAGGA
This sequence comes from Cabassous unicinctus, assembly GCA_029593785.1. Classification (NCBI taxonomy): domain Eukaryota; kingdom Metazoa; phylum Chordata; class Mammalia; order Cingulata; family Chlamyphoridae; genus Cabassous; species Cabassous unicinctus. The sequence continues at coordinate 24,758 of JAQZBX010030814.1, read as the reverse complement.
AGTGACCTCACCTCCTTGGAGATATAACTGAACTGAACATTGAGCCCTGTTAACCAAGTACCAACATTGTAGAAATAGCTCCTTATTCAGCTTACTTGAGCAGAGACACTCGAGACAAGATGTTTTCATGTTTGTCTACATTCTATGACTTTCACCTCAGTAAAACCCTATGTTAAAGACTTTTCCAATGCTGCAGGTGTTGGCTAAATCCTCACTGCAGAAAAAAACTGGACATTTAGCAGGAGACACCCAAAGGTAACACAAGGAGACACAGGGCAAGGGAATGAAGACCAAGTGAATACTTGTGATCCAGTCTGGGCAGCCTAAGAGCAGTTCCCTCTCTGAGCTTCAATGTGTGGAAGGGAGGGTTATCAGAGGTGGTCAGGCCCTGGGCAGGAGCAGATTCTTGGTGGGATGGGATCCTGGTGGGCCTATACTATTCACACCCAGATCAGGCTGGCAGGAAAGGAAGGTGAATGCTTGGATGGTGATCATCTGCCCAGATGTTAATCAACATTTCCTCATGGGCTGGAAGTCTGTACAGCCCAGGTTCTGTTTCTACTCTAGGGAGAAGAACATCAAATGGGATCATTCCCTCCTCTGATGGCCAAGCAGGGCCATGAAGCCTCCTGGCCTGGCTGCTGGGAACTGTCCTTGCAGAATTCCACCCAGAAATTTGTCAAAGAATGGACAAGAGAGTCATTCACACCACCTTCCCATGCAAGGAACAGGTGCACCATATTGTCACCAAAGGCCAGCACAGACCAGAGGTGAGAATGAGTGAACAGTGGTCTCTACACCCACAGTACAAAGACAGTCAAGAAGGGCTTCCCAGACCCCAGCCTGGGAACTCCCTAGGCTCCTTCCCAGGGATTTCCTGATTATTGGTCCAGGGTCCCACCAAAAAGATATCTGAGCTGACATCATTCCCCCATTCCTACTGCCCAACCCTTCCTTTGGTCATGTACAGCCATGGTCCCTATATTTGTAGTAACACAGAAAAGAGGCTTTTATAAAAGTGTTTTCACTTCATAATGAACCATTAGTGTCTTTGTATTTTATGATTGTTTTGGTCATTTTTACTATCCAACCTGAGATATCCTGGCCAGCATTCTGCTTGACTATCCTTCAACAACTTCCTCAACATTACTAATTATCATGCTTGACAAGACTATTTTTATTAAGTAAGGTTGAGGGGATAATATACCCCTGTCTCAGTAACTTACCATACTGAGGGAGGCCTCACAGTGACCCCTCCAGGCTAGATGACTGGGCAGCATAAAGATCCAGGAGGGAGGCCTGCCATCACAAAGATTCAGCCTCTCACAGCTGATGGAAATTGATGTGATTCTTTTCTGTTGTCATTTTAACTGTGCTGCAGGGAAGATGATATATGTTTCTTAATATTCTAATGCCCTTCACACACTCAGTATAGCCTCCTCCAGGAATAGGGTTACCTAGTTGAAGTTAGTGCATATTTAAAATTTTAATAACTGGAGGCAGATAACTTTGAAAAGGGGCCATCTCTGTTAAGATACCAACAGCAGTCAATGAAGGTTGAGGCTTTACTATGTCCCACCAGCAATGGGTGTTATCATTCTTTTGACTTTTGTCAAGCTGGTCCCAGAGCAACAAATGGAATCACATGCCCAGTGTTGTCCAAGTCTCAGTGTGAAAATGTGTCAGTTTTGAATTCAGCCAAGACTAGTATGGTAAAGAAAATCAAAGTGGGCAAGCTGGAGAAGTTGGTGAGATACCTGAAGCCTACTTTCCAGTGTGGGGACTTCTTTTTCATTACCAACTTCCTCCACAGCTACAGAGATTTGGCTACCACCCAAGAGGTCCTGGACCTTCTCTTCACAAAGTGAGCACCTCACCACCACACAGCCAAACACTTGCCAAATATTAGCGCTTTGTCTAGGGAATGTCACTTCACCTCTCTGAGCATAATCTGGCTCCTCTGATAAGTGGGGTGGAGAGAGGATCAACTTCATAGGTTTGGTAGGAGAATTAATGGGGATTATCCATGGAAAGCATGAACCCAGTGCCTGGCTCTGGATTAAAGCCTGCTGGTATGCTGTGGTTGTTTACATTTATCACTTTACTCTCCCTATGAAGAAGCACCCTGACTCACCCTTCCCTGGCTCTGTGGTCATAGTGAAAACCATTTTCACATTTCAAAAAATCTGAGGTTCATCACATTTCTGAAAGAATATCTGAGGTTCTTCTTGGGGACCCCTATCAATTGGATGGCTAGAACAGGGTACCCTGGGAAATAGCAAAGAAAACTCAGGCCCTCTCAGTTACCTGGGAAGGTGCTGGTTGGGTCTCATTTATTCTACCAATACATACTGAGTGCCTGCTATTTGTAGGCACATCTCTGGGCATTTAGCATAATTTAATGAACAAGTGAGACACAAATTCCTGTCCCCTGGGCTATAATTCTAGTGGGGAGTCAGTTACAAGACACATCATAGGCAGGTAGTGTACAAAGTACATTTGAAGTAACACCACCTGGCGTCCTCTAGCTAAGGGTGCATCCTCCTATATACTGAAGGAGATGGTGGACCTGTGGACCACTTGAAAAAGTGAGTACACTTTGAGACAATAGGAGGGTCTCCTATCTCCAAAAAACAGTGGGTATCTGTGGGTATGGGGAGACTGTGGTTCAGGAAGGGCTAAGCTGAACTTTGGGTTACACACCTGATGATTCTGCCTCTAGAGGGCAGAGGTCTGGGGGCTTCCTGTGTAGGAGGAAAGTTGTCAAGGGGAGCTCTGGACATAGCCCTGGGTACTCTGGGGAGGAAACAAGAGACTGGGATCTCAGGGCCAACCTTTGAGAGAATCCATCCCCACCACAGCCCATTTCCAGCTCTCTTTGCCCCACTCATAAGCAGGTCCCAGAAAGAGATGTGTGGTGAGCAACCCACTCACAAATCTCGGTCAAGGGAACCCAGGTGCACTAGGGCAGAGTAAGATTTGATACCTACCTATCAGGAGAATATTAGCAGTGGAAGGAAGATACTCACATGTGGTACTCATAATAATGCAGCATGTTGGAGCTTGAACTACACATTGAGATGCAATGACAGTCCCTGGGAAAGCTTAGGCATGAGGACATACTCTGCTTTATCTCACATCCATCAGATATTTGTGATCACAGTGCAATGAACAAAGGAGACACAGTCCCTCCTGGCCCTTATTAGAATTAGGATTCCTGTGGGTAGAGGGGCCAAGAAAGACAGAGAAGTACATCAGGCTTCCCTGAAGATGGGCAGATCTGGGCAGACTGGTGATTGAGAGCCCCTTAAATTGAGACTCTTTGTTGGAACTCTGCTCAGTGACTCAGCCTGCTGTCAGGACAGCCAGAGGAGGGTTTGGGTGTAGAGTGTGGGTTGACCTGGCCTGCAGGGTGCTATGGGAGGGCAGTGTGGAAGGAAAGGTCAGGACTCTGACTCTGTTTTCCTCCTGACTACCCCCAGTGACATTTACTTCATGCAGAGAACCTGGCTATATGGATTCTAAGAGGTTTTCTGTCAGCCCACAGACTTTCCAGGTCTCCATGTGCTGGTGGCAAACCTATGGCTCAATCTGCCTGGATCAGAGCTAGAGAAGTTTGCTCAGCTTCTCCTTACACAACATGAGCAGACAGAGGCCATTCAGGCAGAGGCAGAGGGTGAGCAGGGGTGGGGGTGGGTGCCCTTGAACAGGTGTTGGGAAGATTAGGGCAGGACACAGGGAAGAGCCTCAGAAGCTGATATTGGACCAAGAGCAAAGGACAAGTAACTTCAGATCACACATCTGGTGGACTACAGTCTGGGAGGAGTTCCTGGGGTGGGGTGTTTGGGATTGGGCTTCTCAAAGGCAGTGGGATATTTTGCCACTCTGAAAGGCAATGAGATGGAAATCATATGGGTGAGGTTTTCTCTTCTTGCAGCTTCAGCACCAGTTCCAAAGCCAGGCCTACAACCATACCTTGAACTAGACTTCCCTGCAGCACCAACTCTGCCACCAGCTCCAGATCCAGATCCAATTCCTAGATTGAAGGCCGCTCAAAGTTTACAGGCATCTCTAGAGCCACCTTTAGTACTCACTCAGTCAACTGCTCAAGAGCTAGAGAATAAGAAATTTAAGTCCTCTCCCAACCCAAGCCCTCCCTTGGGAGAGAGATGCTCTTCCTGTGAGAGAGGGGGCCCCACCTAGGACATATTGATGTTTCATTTCAGGTCCTTGCAAGTACCAAGGGCCACTGTTTCCTGGGTTTTAGGAGAGAAGAGAAAGGAATTAGTGGGGAGAGAGGATTTGCGGGGGAGGTGTGAGGGTTTCTGTTTAAAGGTAAAGGAAACCAGTTGGGTAGGGACAATAGATCTTTTGTTCTAAATAGCAATTTGTAGACCTGAATATTCCATTAAACTCTTCTTTCTATGATAGCCTGAGTTCAGTTTTTTTAAAAAAATAGTATTTTATTGTAAACTATGATTTTGTCTCATTTTATGTAACTGCTTGCATTGGTATAAACCTTGAATATATAAGCAATCTTCATTAGTATAATTTTGAAAGTTACATTTTTGAGAATTTTTTAGGAGGTACTGCAGAATGAACCCAGGACCTCATACATGGAAAGCAGGCACTCAACCACTGAGCTACATCTGCTCCCCTAGAGTTCAGCTTTGTTCTTTCATTTCTATGATAATTTATTTTTTTTTCTCTTGCTTCTTATAAAATTAAAACTATGTCCTGGGGAGTGGATGTGGCTCAAGCGGTTGAGTGCCTACTTCCCACATGGAAGGTCCCAGGTTAGGTTCCCTGTGCCACCTGAAAAAATGAACAACAAAAAAAGCAAAGCAAACAAAAAAACCAACAACATATGAGGTCCCGGGTTCAATCTTTGGCCACTGGTACCTCAAAAAAAAATGTGTCTTACACTGTATTTTATTTCTCATTTTTATTTTTAATTTACTTTAAATTTTTTTCAAACATACTTAGATTACATAAATGTTACATAAAAGATATAGGGGATTCCCATTTGCCACACTCCCTCTACCCCCCACATTTTCCCACAATAAGAACATCCTTTATTAATGTGGCACATCTGTTACAATTGATGAACACATTTTGGAGCATTGCCTCTAAGTATGGGTTGTGGTTTACATTGTAGTTTACACTCTCTCCTGCACAATTTTGTAAGTTATGGCAAGATATATAATGGCCTGTATCTGTCATTGCAGTGTCATTCAGGACAATTCCCAAGTCCCAAAAATGCCCCCATATTACACCTGTTTTTCCCTCTCCTTCCCCTCAGAACTTCTAGTGACCACTGCCCCCACATCAATTATATAATTTCTTCCATTGCTAGAATCACAATAAGTCTATAGTAGGATTCCAGTAAGTCTAGTCCATCATTCATACCCAAATCCTCAGGATTCTGGGATGGTGATACCCACTCCAACTCTAATTGAAAGGGGCTTTAGATCCCATGGGGCAGAAGGATGTGATTATTTAGCTTTCTGTTGCAGACTCTCTCTGTTGTTTGAGATAGTTTTTGTCCATCATATCTCCTTGTTAGCTGTTCTGGGTGAGTCCAATGAACTGGAGAGTATGTCTTGCAAGTTTTGAGATTCAGGGCCCATCTGGCACATGGACAGCCCAAAGATTTAAGTCTCTTGGACATACACCTATCAACTCCAGTACTAACTATAGGTTCAAATAGAAGGGGCAGAAGAGCCATGTGTATAGAAACTACAGCTGAGTCCAACTCTGCCACACTGGGGATCATAAATTCCAAAATAGGGCCCATTGACAGGGCACCAAACTCCTGAGCTGTCTGCCTTGTCTATAATGCCTGGATATCTCCAGAGCCTTCAGGAGTCCCATTATTTGAGGCAATATTTACAGTGGCAGTCAATGAAATCCTGCTGAGATGTGTATAAACATGTCTGGAGTGACCTCATGACTCACTTTGATGTCTTTTAGCCATACTAACTTATTTGTCTTAATCTTTTCCCCCTTTTGGTCAAGGCCTTTTTCCAGTTGCATTGCTAGTTGGTGCTAGGTAGTAATCCCTTGGTACCAGGGAGGCTTATCCCTGAGAGTCATGTCTCATGATGGGGAGAAGGTAATGCATTTATATGCTGAGTTTGGCTTAGAGAGAGGCCACATTTGAGTAACAAGGAGGCCTTCAGGAGGTAAATCTTAGGCAGCCTATTATACTAGGCTAAGTTTCAATTTTAAGAACAAAGGTTCATAAGTACAGTGATCAATATTAAGGACTCATCAATGGACCATCCTTCTTCACTAGTCACTGCCCCTAAACTCACGGGATTCTTGCTGTTCCATTAGAGAATGTGGCACAGCTCCCCAGGATGGGAATTTGATATTCTTTTGGTTATTGTGTGAATCTCCACCCACTGTGACAATGCCTCATGAACACTTAGACACATTTATATGCCTTACAGGTATGCCCCATGTGAGCCTCCTCCCATGTATCCTTCATCACTGACACCCCACATGAATGTTCCTCCCCTGTCACAGCTGTAAGCCTTCTGTGAGCCAAAACTTCAAAAATGAAGCCAACAAAATAACCAACTATAATTAATAAGAAAATGAAATAATAATGATAGTTTTTAAAATAACAAATAAAATACAAAAGCTTTTTAAAATTTGGAACAATAAAATATAATAAAACATAAAATTATACAAAAATTTGACACTATGTCTTTCCTCACTAGAAGATATGTTGCCTTGTTTGAACAGTGACATTTTCTTCCATTTATTTCCCCTGTGTTTTATTTTTTTCATTTGATCTTCAAAGAAGATTTAGGTTACAGAAAAATGATGTACAGAACATAGGGGATTCCCATATACCCAACATCCTACTGCTTCCCCTTTCCCTTATTAATAACATTTTACTTATGGATCATACATTTGTTACAAGTGATATACAAATATTGAAACATTGTTACTAACCATGGTCAATGATTTACATTATAGCTTACAGTTTTGACCATATGCTTTTATAAATTTTGATGAAATTTAGCATGGCCTGTATCCATCATTGCAAGATCATGTAGCACAATTCTATCACCCCCAAAATGCCCCATGTTCCATCTATTCTATTACTCCTTCCCTCTCCTCTCAGCATCCACAGCAACCACCAAGCTTCACTCCTTGAAGAACAAGATTCATAGTTACTTGCAACAACATTGAAGGCTTGACATACGGGCCTCTCTTCCAAATTTGCCAAAAGAACATTCACAGCATTGTAGTTTCAACTACATACTGGTAAATCCCCAGAGTTCACCTGCTCCATCCCCCAATCTTCCCCCCAGTTCCACAGACAGTCCAACCCACCTTCCCCACCCTAAACCCCCTGCAAGCAAGCACCTCCCAACCAAATAGCATCACTGCAACACAGTTATGCCCATCCTCTGTACAACTACACCCTTCTACTTTATCATAGAGTTTTGCCCATATGAGCATTGGCTCACAACAAATGGGTTTTAGGAGAGAAGAGACAGGAATTCATGGGGATGCTATATTTGGGGGTTAGGTGGGAGGGTGACTGAATTTCTGTATAAAAGGCAAATTAAACCATTTGGTTAGGGACAGTATATTTTTTGTTGTAAATAACAAGTTCTCAACATGAATATTCCATTAAATTCCTCTTTATACATTAGTCTGGATTTCAGTTTTTTTTTCTTCAATTCTTTTCCTGTGTTAATTTAAATGAGATAAAGACTCTATCATTCTTCATTGAAATAAAATTCTTGAAGGTAATCAATTACTATTAATGGGATCATTTAGAAGGTTCACCCACCCTTCTCTGGCTTATTGAAGGAATGCATAAGTCCCGCTATTGCAGAGCAGATGTGCATTTCAGTATCATTATACTGGAGAAGTTGTTGAGACAGCCCATCAGAGCTCCCTGGATGAGGGTTGAAGGGATGTTCACAGGGCACAGCAACAACTTCTGAAATGTGAGTGTCCTTACAACTCACATTATCAAGGACTGTTTCCTAACACAGGACAGTGGCTTCTCTCTACACCTTAGGAGATGAAAGTAAGAGAGGTAGTGCAGTGGGTTCCTAGGAAAACCATCACCTAAACAACAGAAAAGAACCCAGGGATACATGAAACAGGAGGGGCTATCAATGGTAAGTGATATCATTTCCTGTGTTGTCAGACATGTGAAAACAACACAGCTTGGATAGGCATGATGTTGTGGGGATTTTTGTTTCATGACGGCTTGGATGCATCTTTATCTCTTTATATATAAAGTTCCTTACCTGAACTTTATGTTCTACTCAGTGCTAGGCGGCCCTTGACAAGTGGTGCTTACCGTGTGACTTGATGTGTGCTTTGAATTTAGATGTGTGCATATATGTGTGTGTTGTGGACTCTGGGATTGAGAAGCAGGATTCTCAAAACTTTTGGGCAAAACATGGGATAAAAACATTTGCCATGCCCTAGATAAAGGATCTGTCTTTCCTCTGAGCTTCTATTCTACCTATATCCAATACCAGATCAGTAGTACCACAGAGAGAGGAAACTGTGATTGTTATTCTTCCTGAGAATGACAAGAAGAAGCAATTTATTGATTTCATCACACAGGGTCATCTTAAAGCATTCATATTATTCTGTGGTGACTTTATTGTTATCGTTTGAAAATTGTTTCTGGGTTCATGTATGTAAATTAATGTTCACAGCAAGACCAGCAATATGATATTCATTATCTCTTCAAGAGAGAATGGTTTATATACAGAGGGCAGGTGAATACTCAAGTTCTCAGGTACACTATGAATACTTACACTTAAACCACCCATCTTCTATTAACCTGCCCTCTCACACAAGATCATTTTCATCCAATCCATCCATCACACACTCCCATCCATCATCCCTCACCTTTGTTTCCTTGTTACTTTCCTTAGCCCCCTCCTTCACTCCTTCATTCTCTTCCTCCCACACAGACCTCCCTCTTTCTACTTTTTCATCCTCCTGCACACCCTCCCCACATATCCATGACAGCCTCCTGTACTTCTTTCTGTTGTTTCTTTTCATCAATACTATCCTTTATGTTCCTTTCCTTTGTCCCTTCCATTCCTCCTTTCAACATCCCAACTATCCATTCACCTTCTGCATTTCCTCCCTCTGCTTTTCCCTTCTCTCCCACTTTCATCCATCCTTCCATATCTCTCCCATCCACTTTTCCATCCCCGCACCCCTATATCCTTCTTCCTAGAGTCTTTCCTGCTATTCACTATCATTCCATATATCTATCACCATTTCCATTAATTTTTCTATTCTCCTTTCCTCTGTCCTCCTTCCTACTTTTCCTTCTTCCATATTCTTCCTCCTTCCAGATGAAATCTCATCATTTCACCCATCCTTTACATTTTTCTCTCTTTGCTTGCATGTTTCACCTACACTTAAGTTTGTTCATTCTCCCATCTGTCTCCAACCTCATGTACTTCTACAATGCTCACCCATCTCTTTCCCAAGTAGCATTAGATTAGTTGTTATTTTTCACCATCATTCACTATACGAATTTCATGATAAATTTAATCAAAAGATACTTATTTTATACATCATTTACTCTTTAAATAATCAATAACCAATATTGTCAACTTTGATTTTTTTTAATGCACTCCCATTTGTAGCAGTTTTAGAAATCATAATATCCACAGTCAACAAACTACTGGTGTTCTTTGCAGTGGGCACAATTGGAAGCCTCCGAAGCATCATCACTGTGCAGTTTGAGAATATTTTATTAATTCCAAAAAGAGAAAGATTATGTTTGTAAACTAATCTATTCCTTTGGGTTTGATACCTTTTAATTGCATTTAATTCAGTTGAGAGACCTTTGATTAGATTACTTAAGATTGCTGTAGAACTTTATATTAGAATACCTCAGTGAGACATGACTCAGGTTGAGTCTCAGTCCCCTTGCTGAGTCTGATATAAATGGACTCACTAAGACAGAAATAAAGAGAGAACTCTGCCATCTTTGCTCTTGCCATGTAACAAAAAGGAAGCTCAAACAACTGAGGCCCCAGAAAGAGATGAGCTTTTCACCTGATAGCTTACAGCTGAACTTGGGAAGGGACCAGAACAACCAAGACTGATATAGGATGTCCAGAAAGAAACAATCCCTATGCCTGTAGAGAATGGGCTACAGGGACACTTAAGCCTGAAGCTCTAAGAAGCTAGGATAACTGAGATGCTCAAGAGGATAGGGTGAACCTAGAGGGCAAGGCTGGAGCCTGGGCAGTGATCAGAAGCCACCTTGCTTCACCATGTGGATCATGATTAGTTGAGTTTGGGGAGAAAGCAACTCTGAAAATGCCTCAGTTTGGAATTTCCATGGCCTTGGAACTGTAAGTTTTTATCCCAAATAAATCCCCTTTCTAAAAGCCAAAATATTTCTGCTACTTTGGCAAACTAAAACAATCACCTTCCTCCTTACTAAGAGCACCGTGTTAATTTTGGGGACCCTCTCCAAAGGAAGGTCAGACCTTGTCTATCCATCTTCCCATGGGGAAATTTGGTTACAATCATACATTCAGTATTAGGCCCATTCAGCCAGAAAAGGAATGTCATCCAAACTTGGTAAAGCGGTCATGCTCTTTCTCCCTAACTGAAAGAACTCAAGATTTCCTACTTCACATCATGATTTACATTTTGGAATGTACACATTTAGAAATTGTGATGAAATTTTAAAAGGCACGTATCCATTATTGCAAAACCATGCAAAACAATTCTAATGCCCTAAAAATGCCCTCTTTTCCATCTCCAAAATCTAAATCATAATGTAAATCATAGAGCATGGTTAGTAGCAATGCTTCAATATTGTACATCAATCATAACAAATGTACCATCCACATGTAAAATGATATTAATAGGGGAGTGTGCTGATTATATGGAAATTCTTTATATTCTCTACATGACTTTTCTGTAATGTAAAGCTTCTTTGAAGATAAAATGAAAAAAAAAAAGACACTGGGGGACAATACAGAAGAAAATGTCACTGTGTGCACAAGACAACAGAACCTAGAGTGATGAAAGACATAATGTCTACATTTTAAAAAATTTTCTCACAAATTTTTTTGTATTTTATTTGTTATTTTTAAAACTATAATTATTATTTCATTGTTAATTAATTTTATTTGGTTATCTTCTTGGCTTCATCTTTGGGAGGTTTTGGAACACAGAAGGGCAACAACTGTGCCAGGGGAGGATCATTGGTATGGGGTGTGGGTGATGGGGGTATGAATGGGAGGGGGTTTGTAGCAGCTTGGTATTCTTTATGAAATCTAAAAGTAGATATTTGATTGTGTTTGTAATCTGGTTTGTTACTCTGAGCATATTAGATTGTATTAGACTCAGAGATTTCACTTTTACTTTATTAAATCAAGATTAGGGCTTTTATTTGACCATGCCATTAGGGCAACTTGGTTTAAGTCCCTGCTTACACCTAGCCTAAAGCTGTGAGGTATATAAATGGATGCCCAATCAAAGACAGGGATGTAAATACAAGGAGAGGTTCAACACAGAAGTAGATACACAGGAAGAGAGAGTGTTCCATAGACATGGCCCCAGAAAGAGAGATGAGCCTAATAGTCTACAGCTGACCTTGTGGAGAGAATAGAGCAGCTGAGCCCAGAAAGAAATGAGCCCTGGGTAGAGGGATGAGTCTTATGCCAGCCTACAGCTGAGTTTAGAAAAAGGTGGGGACACCAGCCTAAGAGGAAAAAGGAAGACTGAACCCTCACAGACATCATCTGCCATCTTGCATCAACATTTAGCAACAGACAGTGGGTAAGAAAGTACCTCTTGTGGTACCTTGAGTGGAACTCTTTAGAGCCTGGTAACTGTAAGCTTCTATCCCAAATAAATACCCTTTATAAAAGCCAACAGATTTTGGGTACTTTGAATCAGCACCGCTTTTGACTAATACAGAATTTGATAGCAGAGAGTGGGTTGGTGTTCTTGCAAACACCAAAATGCTGAAATGGATTTATAAATTGGTAAGGGACATTTTTTGGAGGAATTGTGAGATCCTTTATGGCAAAGGCTAGGATTGAATTGAGAGACTGTTGATAAGAATATGCATGCTAAAGAGACTTTTTATGTGGCCTTAGAAATTAATGATAAAACTATTATTGGAAACTGGAGGAAAGGTGATCCAAGTTTTAAAATCACAGAGAGAGGGAGGGGCAAGATGGCATCAGTTTAGGAAGGCACTCACTAACTCACTCTCAGAGGGTGGCTGATTGGGGAAAGAATCCTGCCTGAGTGGTCTGTGCTGGGGGCAGATGGAGCGAGAACCTTGGATACATCAATCTGGAGTGAGTTGGATGGTGAGGTAGATTGCTCAGGGGAGATTCATGCTGCTAGCTTGTCTATTCTTTGCTGTGCTTCTTCTTCTGTGATTTCCCATTCTCTGTCTATATTGATTTGTATCCAAATGCTATCTCTTTTCTTTCCTTCATCTTTTGGACTTGTGCATTCTGTTGTGGTTCTTATTATATACCACCTTTTTTCATTAGCGCACGACTTCAAGGGTGTCAATTTCTATTCTACCTATTCTGTTTTCTTCTTTTTAAATTATTACTAACTTTTCCTTTCAGCCCTTTCTTTACTCTTTCACTCTCTCCTCATCATTCTGGCCTTCTAAATCATTATATATATTTTCCTCTAATTGGTTTCCCAGTCCATTGTAGGTACTCCACTTTTTCCCCTATTACTCTACACTGCTTACACGAGTTAAATATTCATTTTACTAAGTCTTATACAGCCCTCTTCTAACTTGTATCAATATTACTATTATCCTTCTTCCTTTCTCACATTTTTTGATTCCTCTGGCCCTAATATTTTGTCTTCAAGGGAACATAGAAAGAAGCAAGGAAACAATGTAAGAAGAACAAAGTGTCAAAAAGAAAACTTAACACACACACAGAACCACCAGCTAAATAAAACACTAAAGCAGAGAGAGAAACTAATCAACTGAATGAGCTGAATTACAAACCACACTGAGAAACAAGAAGACATGGACTATTCCAATGAACAAATTAAAAACCAGGAAGAGACGCAGAACATCAAAAAACTAATCAAAGCTTTCTAAACAAATATCATGGACCAACTTAATGGAGTGAAGGAAGAGATTAAGGATATTAAGAAGACACTGGAAGAACATACTGAAGAAATTGTCAACATACATAAAAGGAAAACGAATATGATGGTGATCAATGGCACAATCCAAGAAATCAAAAAGACAATGAATTCACACAACAGCAGATTTGAACAGGCAGAAGAAAAAATTAGTGATGTGGAAAACAATAATCTGAAATCAAACAGATAGTAGAAGAGATAGGTAAAAAGATAGAAAAAATCCAGCAGGGACTCAGGGATTTAACCAACAAGACAAAAATTACAAACATATGCATTATATGCATTGCAGAAGGAGAAGAGAAGGGAAAGGGAAAAGAAGGAATGTTGAAGGAAATAATGGCTGAAAACTTCACAACCCTATTGAGAGAGATGGATGTACATTTCCAGGAAGCACAGCATACCCCAAACAGTATAAATCCCTACAGGCCAACTCCAAGACATATACTTGCCAAAATGTCCAATGCTCAAGACAAAGAGAATATACACAAGGCAGCAAGAGAAAAGAGAACCATCACATACAAGGGAGGCACAATAAGATTAAGTGCTTATTTCTCATCTGAAACCAAGAAGGAAAGAAGACAGTGGTATGACATAGTCAAAGTACTAAAAGAAAAAAAAACTTCCAGCCACAAATTCTCTATTCAGCAAAACTGGCATTCAAAAATGATGGCAAGTTCAAAATATTCACAGCTTAATAGAAATTAAGAGAGAATACCAATAAGAAACCTGCACTTCAAGAAATATTAAAGGAAGTTCTGAAAGTTGAAAGGAAAAAAACAGGGGTGAGATAGTTAGAGGACAGTGTAAGAACAACTAAAAAGACAAAAGAGAAATGAAAACAACACATGACATACATTAACACAAAGAAAATATGGCTGATGTAAGAAATTCATTGTGAGCAATAACACTGAATGTTAATGGACTAAATTCACCAGTCAAGAGACACAGATTAGCAGAATGGATAAGGAAATATGATCCATCTGTATGCTGTCTACAAGAAACCCACCTTTGACCCAGGGATTCAAGGAGGCTGAAAGTGAATGCCTGGAAAACAATTTTACAAGCAAACAATAGCCAAAAAAGGGCAGGAATAGCTATCCTAATATCAGACAAAATAGACTTTAAATGCAAAACTATTGTAAGAGACAAAGATGGACACTATATATTAGTAAAGCAGGTAATCTCTCAAGAAGAGGGAAGAATCATAAACATTTATGCACCTAATCAGGTTACCTCAAAATACATGAGGCAAACTCTGGAAAAACTAAGTGGAGAAATAAATGCCTCTACAATTATAGTGTGGGACTTTAATGCACCATTATCAACATTAAACAGAACATCTCTACAAAGAATCAATAAAGAAACAAAGACTCTGAATAATACATTACAGGACCTGGACTTAATAGACATATACAGAACAGTACCTCCAAATACAGCAGGATTTACTTTCTTCTTGATTGCACATGGATCATACTCCAAGATAGACCACAAGCTAGACCACAGAACAACTCTCAATGAATTCAGAAAGATTGAGATTATACAAAGTTATTTCTCTGATCACAATGGAATGAAATTGGAAATCACTAAGGGCCAGAAAAACAGATTAGGCACAAAGATATGGAAGTTAACAACACACTCTTAGACAAACTGTGGATCAAGGAGCAAATATCAAAAGAAATCAGTAACTACCTTGGAACAAATGAAAATGACTACACAATGTATCAAAACCTATGGGATGCAGCCAAAGCTGTCCTGAGAGGGAAGTTCATAGCCACAAATACATATATTAAAAACAAGAAGAAAGAGCTAAAATTGAAGACATAACTGTATACCTGGAGGAAATGGAAAAACAGCAACAAACACACCAAAAGGAAGTAGAAAGAAGGAAAAAAGAAAGTTTAGAGCAGAACTAAATGAAATAGAGACTAAGAAAGCACTAGAAAAAAGCAAAGAAAACCAAAAGCTGGTTCTTTGAGAATATCAATAAAATTGACAAACCCTTAGCCAGACTAAGAAAAAAAAAGAGAGAACAGATGGATGCATATACACAAAATAAGGAATGAGCAAGGGGATATCACTACTAACCCACAGAAACAGAGTATCATAAGAAGATAATGTGAAAAATTATATGCCATCAAGAATGATAATTTAGAGGCAATGGACAAATTTCTAGAAACTCACAAACAGCCTACATTGCTGAAAGAAGAAATTGATGAAGTCAACAGTCCAGGTACAATTAAAGAGATAGACTCAGTCATCAAAAACCTGCCAACTAAGAAGAGCCCAGGACCAGATGTTTTCACAGCTGAATTCTACCAAACATTCCAGAAAGAACTAACACCAATCCTGCTTAAGTTCTTCCAAAAAATAGAAATAAAAGGAATATTGCCTAACTCATTCTATGAGTCCAACATTACCCTAATACCAAAGCCAAACAAAGTTACGAGAAAGAAAATTACATACAAATTTCTCTAAGGAACCTAGATGCTAAAATCCTCAACAAAATACTTGCTAAAGGTATTCAACAACAAATCAAAAGAATTATACACCATGGCCAAGTGAAATTCATCCCAGGTAGGCAAAGATGGTTAAATATAGGAAAATCAATCAATGTAATACACCACATAAACAGGCTGAAAGAAAAAAACCACATGATCATCTCTATAGATGCAGAAAGAGCATTCAACAAAATACTGCATCCTTTCTTGATAAAAGCTCTGCAAATGATAGGAATCAGAAGGAAATTTTCTGAACATGATAAAGGGTATATATGAAAAACCCAAAGCTAACATCATATTCAATGGTGAAATACTAAAAGCCTTCCCTCTGAGATCGGAAACAAGACAAGAATGCACACTATCACTACTCCTATTTAACATTGTCTTAGAAGTACTTGCTCAAGCTCTGACACAAATAAAAGATATAAAAGGCATCCAAATTGTAAAAGAAGAAGCAAAAATTTGATTATTTGCAGACAACATGATCCTATACATAGAAAGCCCTGGGAAATCTACAACAAAGATTCTAGAACTTATAAAGGAGTTCAGTAATGTCGCAGGCTATAAGATCAATGCTCAAAAATCAGTAGAATTTCTGTACGACAATAATGAGCAATCTGAGGAGGAAACCAAGAAAAAAATACCCTTTACAATAGTAACTAAAAGAATCAAATACCTAAGAATAAATTAACTAAAGTTGTAAAGGACTTATATACAGAAAACTACATAGTACTCTTAAGGGAAATCAAAGAAGATTTAAATAAATGGAAGAATATTCCCTGTTCGTGGATAGGAAGACTAAACATCATCAAGATGTCTACCCTAACCAAACTACTCTACAAATTTAATGCAATCCCAATAAAAATCAACACTGTATTTTTTAAGGAACTGGAAAAACTACAAAATTATTTGGAAGGGTAAGAGGCCCTGAATTACCAAAAACATTTTGAAAAAGAAAAATGAAGTTGGAGGAATCACACTACCTGACTTTAAAATATACTACAAATCTACAGTGTTCAAAAATACATGGTAGTGGCACAAGGATAGACATACTGACCAATGGAAACAAATTGAGAGTTCTGATATAGATGTTTGCACATACAGTCATCTGCTATTTTACAAGGGCTCCAAGCCCACTCAGTTGGGAGACAATGGCCTCTTTAACAAGTGGTGTTTGGAGAACTGGATATCCATATCCAAAAGAATGAGAGAAGAATACCATCTCACACCTTATACAAAAATCAACTCAAGATGGATCAAAGATCTAAATATAAGAGCCAAAACCATAAAGACCTTGGAAGATAATGTAGGGATGCATCTACAGGACCTTTTAATAGGAAATGGTTTCATGAATGTCATACCCAAAGAGAAAAAATGGATGAATTGGATCCCCTCAAAATAAAAAACTTCTGCACCTGAAAGGACATTAAAAAGAAAATAAAAAGGCAGCCTATGCAAAGACAGAAAATATTTGGCAACCTTGTATCTGATAGGAGCTTAATAACCTGCATATATAAAGAAAGCTTACACCTTAAAAATAAAAAAACAAACAGCCCTTTTAAAAAATGGGCAAGTGACCTGAAAAGACACTTCTCCAAGGATGAAATAAAAATAGCTAAAAAACACATGAAAAAAATGCTCGACATTGCTTGCTATTAGTGAAATGCAAATCAAATCTACAATGAGATACCATCTTACACCCATTAAAATGGCAGCTATTAAAAAAACAGCAGACTATAAGTGTTGGAGAAGATGTGGGGGAATGGGAACCCTCATCCACTGCTGGTAGGATTGTAGAATTGTGCAGCCACTGTGGAGGACAGTTTGGCAGTTCCTCAGAAAACTAACAATAGATCTTCCATATGTTCCAGCAATTCCACTGCTGGGTATATACCTAAAAGAATTGAAAGCAAAGACATGAAGAGATATTTGCACACCATTGTTCATAGCAGCATTGTTCACTATTGCCAATAGTTGGAATAAACTCCGGTGCCCATCAACAGATGAATGGATAAACAAAATGTGGTACATACAAACAATAGAATATTACTCAGCTGTAAGAAGGAATAAAGTGATAACACATGGAATAACTTGGGTGAATCTTGAAGACCGTATGTTGAATGAAGCAAGCCAGGCATTGAAGGATGAACAGTACATGACCTCACTGATACGAATTGAGGAAAGTGAGCAGTCTCCAAGAACCATGGTCTGAAAGATAGGTTAACAAGAGAGGGAAAGAGAAGAGAAGTTTGTGAGCCATCACCCATATGGACATAATCTTTGGTATAATGATAGACTAGTTTAGGATGTTGGTTTGGGGGGCACATTCAGGACAGGGTGCATCTGGAACAGGCTTCTGGGAAGTGAGTGTTCATCCTGTCATAATGTGTTGTGATGGGGGGTGGAGATCCACATGGTGAGTGGGAAGGAGATGGACCCCCATTTTTGGGAGGACCGATTCACCCAGAAACAGACAGGTGGGCATCTCTTATGAGCAAGGGTGGATCCTAATAAGGGAGGACATTCAGTGTGTCAAGACCTCTTGTTTCATGTAACTATGAATCTTGTCATCCAATGAGTCTAGACAGGGGTGTGTCATATGCCCCAGGGGGATGGGGAGAGAGGAATAGAATAGATCAAACAGGGAGTATTTAGTGGTCAGATGAAATATTTTTCATTACCTTACAGTGATCGACACAGGACCTGGTAAATATCATCAAAAATTATTAAATTGTACCATCTAAAATATGAACTATACTGGAAAGCATTGACAATGTTTAGTACCTATATTTCACTATCTGTATAACAGTTATAACAATGCTACCATCCACATACAAAAAGGTTTTAATATGGGGTGAGGAAAGGGGGAGGAGGTTGTGTATATGAGAGTCTCTACTATTCTGTGTGTGACTTTTCTGTGATGTAAAACTTCTTTGAAAATTAAATGAAAATTTGGGAGACACTGGGGAGTTAGAGGGAGAAGGCACCATGGTACAGACTGGACACCTGATAATGCAGTGAAAAAAGGAAAAATGTTTTAAAATTTTTTATTTATTTTTTTGTTTTTTCCCATTTTTTGAATATCCCAATCCTTTAATTTAATTTTATTTGTAGTGTTTTTTTTTAAGTTTTAATGTATTTTATCTCCTACATATAAGCTTATCATTATTATTTCATTTTCCTATTAGTTGTATTTAGCTATTATATGGGTTTCATCTTTAAGGAACGTTTGGATCACAAAAGGGTTACAGTGAGGGCAGGAGAGGATCACTGGTGGGGGGTATCAGGAATGGGGATTTCATGGGAGGAAGTTCACCTGAATATACATAAAAGATATATAAAATTGTTCTAATCATCAAGGGGTGGGCAATGGTCACAGTGGGTGGAGAATCACTCAATAAATGAAAGAATACTGAATTTCCATCCGGGAAAGTTTTGCCACATTCTCCAAGGGAGCACCAACAGTCCCTCAACTGGAGGGGCAGTGTCTGGCAAAGGAGGATGGTCCACTAATGGGTTCTTGTTATTGATGTCTAGCTTTAGGAGTCTTTGCTCTTGTAATTTAAACTTAGCCTATTGTTATGGGGAGCCTAAGGGTTGCTGCCTGAGAGCCTCCTTGTTGCTCAAATGTGGCCTCTCTCTAAGCCAAACTCAGTATATGAATGAATTACCTTCCCCCCAGCATGGGACATGTCTCCCGGGGGATGAGCCTCCCTGGCAATGAGGGATTACTACCAAGTGCCAACTGGTAATATGACTGGAAAAAGACCTTAAATAAAAGGTGAAAAGGTAAAGACAAATGAGTTCATAATGGTAAGAGACTTCAAAGAGAGTTGGGTGGTCATCCCAGAGGTAACGCTTACACACACCTCAGTAGGATCTCATAGAACACCAAAGTGGATATCACCCCAAACACAGGGGCTCCTGAGGGCTCTGAAGACATCCAGGTCCTATCTAAGTGGGGATAGCTCCAGAGATTGATGCCTTATCAGTGGGCTATACTTTGTAATCTGTGCTCCTGAGAGTGACAGAGTTGGACTCAAATAAGACCTCTCTGCAGAAGGTCCATCAGTCCATTCTATTCAAACCCATATGTGGTGCTGTAGTGTGTAGGTGTACTTCTAGAGACTGAAGCCTTTGGCCTGCCCATGTGCCAGCTGTGCCTGGAATCTCAGTGAAGTTGCAATTCCTTCTCTACAGCTCAATGGTATCACCCAAGACACCTGCCGAGGTGATGATGATGGACAATGACCATCCCAGGGAATGGAGAGAATCTTCAGCTGCAGGCAGGATAATCCTATCCATCTTATCCATGGGACATAAGCCCCCTCTCACTTGGACGTGGAGTGGACATCACCATTCCAGACTCGTCATGATTGGGGGAAGAGCTATGGACTAGAATGGACTTACTGGTATTCTGTTGTAGTTATACTGTGATTCAGGCAATAGAAGAAATTACAGCATTAATGTGGAGCCAGTGGCCACTGGATGCTTTTGAAACAGGGAGAGGGAAAAGCAGTTGTAATACAGGTGCTTTTTTGGGACTTGGGAATTATCCTGAGTGACATTACAATGACAGATATAGACCATTTTACATCAGCATGTAAGATACAGAACTGTGTGGGAAAGAGTGTGGTCTACAATCTGAACTATGTTCCTTGCTTAGTGGCAAAACTTAGCAAGATTAACTCCTGATGTTTTATAGAAGACAGAATTTGAAATGGGAAGCCTGGGCATTTAGCTGAAGAATTTTCCAAAGTAAACTCAGAGAATGCAGCTTGACTTCTCCTTGAAGATTAGAGCAATATGCTAGATGTGAGAGATAAGCTGAAAATTGAATTGTTGGGCACAGAAAACCAGAAACTGATTTCCAAAATTCCAAGCCTCTTGAAATCAAGTCCCCAGATGATTGTGCACCATTTGAGGAATTAACTAAACTTGGAAATTATAAGGCAGGATTGAACATGCAGTTATCAAGGAAGGACTTGTAGAAAATCTTACTGTCTGATGGCTTGGACTCTTGCTTCCTGCATGCTAAACCAACAAGTTTTTTGAGAGAGTTGTATCAACACAATTACTGTCAGCTTGGACTGAAAGGAACACATAGTGGAAAGATGGAGGAGAAAATAGCTTTAAGAGGAAAAGCATGGAAGCTGAGATCTGGAATTAAGACACCTCCTTGGGCCAAGATGGGAACCCCACCCGTGTGTACAGAAAGGGTGTGTTTGCCCTAGCAGTTGAAGAGGGTGGATGTTCCTGCCCACTTTTCATGGAAAGTTTTGCTGTCCCAGGGTACAGAGATGGTGGAGCACATCCTTTAAGAGTTTGTGAGTGTGAGAGCAACACCTAATAGGTTTAAGAAGGATGGGCAAGTCCCCCATGGATTAGGATTAGGGAATTCCAGATTGCCAACTCTTTGCTCTTAGAGAGTTTGGCTGTTATGCCAAAGTTTAGGGAGGATGTTGCCTTTACCTCATTGTACTAGGGGTGTTAAGACTACCCCAGAGATTGGGGAAGTTGTAGCCTTCACCGCAATGCTCTTGGAGTGTGAGGTTTGAAACTGGGTCACCACCCAGATGTTTGTTGAAGTTGGAACCAAGAAAATGGCCATTGGGCAAGCCTGTGGAAAGGATGGGTCCTCATGACATGCCAGGGAGAAGAAACCATCATCTGGAGAATGACTCTCAGTCTTTGAAATCTAATGAAGTATGCCCTGCAGACTTACAGAACTCTAGGGGACATGTGACTCATGTTTTTCTCCCAAATTCTCCTTATTGTAATACAAATGTTTATCCTTTGTATGTCCCTTTGTATATTGGAAGCAGATAAATGGTTTTGTAAGTTTCAGAGGTGTAGAGCCAGATAGAACTTTGCCCCAAGACAAACTGTATTGCTTTAAAATGATTGTGATAAGATTTTGTACTTGACATTGTTACTAGTTAAAGTTTTTTTTTTTTTAATATTGTGATGTCTTTTTGGAATTCAGAGGGAGGATTGTAGCAGTTTGATATTGTGTATGAATTCCAAAAATTAGATATTTGATTGTGTTTGTAAACTGGTCTGTTCCTCTGGACTTATTGTATTAGACTGGGAAGTTTCCCTTTTACTTTATTAAATCAATATTAGGGGGATTGTGGGACATGGCTGATGAGTTAGACAGATAAGGCTTAGCTCTCAGTAAAACAACAAAGAAAAAGCCAGAGCCTACCATGGCGACCTGCTTTGGGGCACAACAAACCAGGACACTTCTTACCAACCCCCAGAAGAGAGAGAGTCAGAGACACAAAGAAGCCAAAACAAGTAATTGTGAGTTACTAAACCTCCCAGCTGCAGGGAAGGGCTCCCCTCACCCATCTCTGAGATATTAAGTGAGGGTAAAATTCCTGGCTAATTGTATCTAACTCAAGAGTAGCACAGACATCTACCTCCATGTGAAGGTGCTGTGCATCACCTAGGAGGGTACTGTACAGATAGGAAAGCCATGAATAATAATTAGTTGCCTACCTTGGTGGGTGGTAGGGGCACACATAACCAGCCTTCATGGTGGACAGACTAGATGGAGGCCCTAACCCCCTGCTCCAAATGGGAGTTGTGGCAAATTCTCTGTGAGGAAGAGGGGTCTAGTAGAGTGGAGAGTGATTTATTTGCAGTGAGTTTAGCCAGCTGAGCCTCCCTCGAATATTGGAAAGGATCCTGACTCAACAGGGAAAGTGGGGGGGGATTACCTCAGGCAGGCAGTCATGCCCAGCTACCTATGTAAAGAGAGGAATTACATCATTGAGGAGGCAGAGACAGGAGGTGATCAGCACCACTCCAGCTGAGTGCTGGGGATCTAACTTGCCCAAGGGAAAAGGGATGGATAACCTTCTGAAAGGCTAATTAACACAGGATGCAGAATAGCTCATTGGGAGAATTGCTGCCTAGTATATTTGAGGTCTCCAGTTCAGTTTCTGGCTCTTCCTTGAAAAGTGATTCACCAAGTTATTAGGCATCCAGCTGAAACTTTGACAGGAAACATACAGACATTTTCTCTGTATTATCTTTTCTTGAATCTCTCTTTTTTTTTTAAGTTTTATTTTTCTTTTATTTCCCTTACTTTACTCAATAAAACCCAGCTCAAAACTAGTAGAGGGCAGGCTGCAGGGTGAGTGATTGAGGAACACCAGCAGCCTGAGAAGATCCTTAGGGCTCTAAGACAGAAGGCTGTTTTTCTGTGTTTACGTGTTTTTGTTTTTTGTTTTTCTTCTGTATACTTTTTTTTAAAAAATGAGTCACTGTTGTCTTGTTTCTTGCTTGTTTTCTAGCCCCTTCCTTTGTTTCTCTGGTTGTTTATTTTTCTTTTTTCCCTTTTTATCCTTTGGTTTCTGATCTATTCTACCTGCACTATTCCTTTTCACCCTTTCATCTTTATATCTTTTGTTTTCCACTGTAGTTCTTTCATTCTTTTATCTGGTCTACAATTTTTCTTCTTTGCATTTCTCCCTCTCTCCTTTTTTCTCTGCTTATTTTCTCTTTTTCACTTTCTCTCTTTTCTCTTTTCTTTTCCCCTATTCTCACCATTCCAGCCTTTTAATTCATTCTATTTTCTTTCTCTATTCTGTTTTCTGTTTCATTGTTTCTATTTCACTTTCCTAATCTTATTCCTCTGTGCTTCTTACTCATGTTAATTTATCAATTTCCTAGGTCTTGTTTGGTTGCTCTCTTACTTTTTACTATTATCATTGCTATTATTCTTTTTGTCTGCCTATCTCTTTCCTTTATCTGCTCCTACTTTTTTCTTTCAAAGGAACATAGACAGATCTCACTCACAAAAACTGCTGAGTGGGGCAAATATACTGCCCAAGTGAGCAGTTTTGGGAACCCACAGAGTTGGAGTCTTTAGGGGATTGATTTGGAGGAAGCTGGTTGAAGAGTCAAATTCCTCAAGGTGACACTGGCTTGATTCTTGGTTGTTATGTTTAATCTTCCTTGATTTCCCCTTTTCTGTGTAAACCAATTTTGTCTACCATCCCTATTTCTTTTCCTTCCTTCATCTATATATCTTCTGAATTTAATTGATGTTCTTATATTCCACCTCTTTTTGTTTAGTCCTCAATTTTTCAGGTTTTTACTTCTATCACATCTATCTTGTTTCATGTTTTTAGTAACATTTTTCTTTTTGTATTTTCTTTTCTCTCTTCCTCTCTCCTCATCATTCTGGACCTTTAATTCATTCTACATATTTTTCTCTATTTGGTTTCCCATTTCATTCTTGATATTCCATTTTTTAAATTCCTGTTACTTTACACTGCTTACATGAGTTAAATATTCATTTTTGAAGGTCTTATATGGTTCCTCTTCTAATGATTACTATTATCCTTTTAATTTTCTTACCTCTTTCACATTCTCTGGCCCCAAAATTTTCCTTTAAGGGAACATAGACAACAGCAAGTATATAGAATAAGAAGAACAAAATGTGAAAGAGGAAATTTAACACACACACAAAAACAGCAAATAAATAAAACCTGCAGTAAAGAGAGAAGCTAATCAACTGAACAAACCCCCTTCAAGATAAAAAGATGACCATATAGCAAAACAAATTTCAAATCACACTAAGAAACAGGAAGACACAGACAAGTCCAATGAACAAACTAAAAACCAGGAAGAGATACAGGTCATCAAACACTTAAACAAAGCTGTCTAAACAAATATCATGGACCAACTTAATGAAGTGAAGGAAAAGATTAAGTATATTAAGAAGACACTGGGAGAACATACTGTAGAAATTGGAAACATACATAAAAAGGTAACGGATATGATGGTGATGAATGACACAAACCAAGAAATCAAAAAGACACTGGATGCACATAACAGCAGATTTGAAGAGGCAGAGGAAAATATTTGTGATGTGGAAGATAGTACATCTGAAATCAAACAGATAGTAGAACAGATAGATAAAAAGATAGAAAAAATCCTGCAGGAACATAGGGATTAGAATGACAACAGAAAATGCACAAACATATGCAATATAGGCATCCCAGAGAGAGAAGAGATTGGAAAGGGGACAGAAGGAGTGTTGGAGGAAATAATGGCTGAAAACTTCCCAACCTTACT
>JAQZBX010030813.1:0-26630 GCA_029593785.1 Cabassous unicinctus | reverse complement strand
TTTTTTTTTTTTTTGAGAGGTGCATTCTTGGATAGTGACATTTATGTCTTTCATAAGGTCGGGGAAGTTTTCCACCATTATTTCATCAAATATTCTTTCTGCCCTTTTTCCATTCTCTTTTTACTCTAGAACGCTGATGTGCATTTCACATTGTCACTCAATTCCTTGAGGCCCTGTTCCATTTTTTCCATTCTCTTCTCATTCTGTTTCCTGTCTTTCCAATTCAGATGTTTCATCTTCAAAATCACTAATTCTGTCTTTGAATAATTCAAATCTACCCTTATGTGTCTCAAATGTTTTTTTTTTTTTTTAGTTAACAGGCTTTGATTGAACCCAGGTCTTTGTATGTGGAAAGCTGGTGCTCAACTGTTGACCTATACCTACTCTTGATTCTAATGGGTTTTTAAACTCATCCATTGTGTCTTTCATTTCCATAAGATATGTTACATTTCTTTGCAGGCTTTCAAATTTTTCTTTATGTTCAGTGTCTTCTTAATATCTTTTATCTCTTTAATCATATATTATTTAAATTCTTTCAATTGATATAGGAGAGTTTGGTGATTGTCTTTGACTTAAATCCTATATCTCTTCATGATATTTGTTTTTTTGTTTTTTTTTCCCTTGGCTGGGTCATCTTTTCCTGTTTCCTAGTATAGTTTTTTATATTTTGCCAATGTCTAAGCATTTGAATATGTTGGTGAATTTACTCTGATGGCCAATTATTCTCTTGCCTATTGTTTTTATTTTTTCAGAGCTCTTCTTTGATATTTGGTTCAAATCATTCTAAGTCTTTAAAATTGCCCAGCTTATGTTATCAAAATCACACCAGGTACTCACTAATGTGGCAAAGATTTTCTCCCAGAAGTTATGGTACAGAAAGAACGAACAGCAGTTTTTGTCCATGCAATTTCCAGACTGGGCAGCAGATGGTGCTCATTGGGACACCATTTGATGGAGGTATTTCAGTCTCCATTTTCCTGTGTTTGTTTTTTTTGTGTGTGTGGCCTGAGCCAAGATTCAAAGAGAGTTCTGCTGGCCAAATTCATTGAAGAAAAGTCTCTGACTCCTCTTCCCTTTTCCCTTGAAACGTCTTACAGGGAGGAAGATTTCTGATCCCCTTTTAGTCAGCTTCAGTGAGCCAGGGTTTTTACCCCAGCTTAATATCTTTGGGGTGTGGGATGGTTGCCTTTTCCAGCTGCAGCAGTGGTTTGGTAACTCATGTTTTTTGTTTCACATTTTTCTTTCTCTGTTCCTCATCCTCCTGGGGATTTTGTAGCACTCTCCTGGTCTGCTGACCCCCAAACAAAGTCCCTTGAACAGTTTTGGGCTCTTTTCCCATTGTTTTTGTGAGAGAGTTGAGCCCTGCCTGTATATTCTGATGCCATATTTCCACAAATCCTGAAATCACAGTTCATTTTTAAAATTTATTTAATTTTATTTAATTTAAAATTTTTTGAGGTACTGTGGCTGGGGGGATTGAACCCAGGACCTCTTATGTGGGAAGCCAGCACTCAACAACTGAGTCACAATGTTTCTCCTGAGTTGCTTGTTTCATTTATTTGCTTGCTGTTTGTCCTTGCCTTTAAGAGGTTCTGGAAATTGAACTGGGGACCTTGTATGTGGTAAGCAGGTGCTCGATTGCTTGAGCCACAATTACTCCCCCACAGTTTTTCTAAAGTGATATATTCTTGTATGTAGCATCAAATGTTTAAAATTTAATTCTCCAAGTTTATTTTCTTAATTTTATATTCTTTAGATAATTGTGTGATAATAAATTGGCAAATATATATATATATTATGTATTAACTACTACTAAGTGCTAAGCAATATACAAATATTATCTCACAAAAACCTAAAAACAATTCCATAGCATAGCAATATTCCTACTCTCTCCTTATAGCAAACTAGGAAATGACTACTGAAATGATTACTTAATTTGGCTGTTACATTACTTTTAAAAAAGAAAAACAAATCAATTTTATTGATACATATTAATAAAGCATACAATTCATCCAAAGTGTGCATTCAATGGTATTTGGTGTAATCACATAGCTGTGCATTCATCAATTCAATCATTATTAAAGTATTTTCATTATTTCTATAATAGTAATAACAAACAAAACATAGAAAAACAAACAAGAAAATCCTCAACTCTCAATATTTCTGTTTCCCCTGCTGTACATAGCTGCTATTTCTGTTTTTTCTTGAACAATTATTTATTTGTTTATTAAGCAGTTTTATTGACATATATTCACAAATCATAAGATCTATCCAAAGTGTATAATCAATGGGTTTTTAGTTGCTAAAAATTGTAAAAAAAATAGAAAAATAGAGTGAAAGAAATTGCAATTTTAAAAGAGAGTGCAAAGCCAGGTTAGATTTAATATAATCAATTATAAAAATAGCATAGCAACAAATTTTTAAAAATGCAAATAATAATTCAAATATAATCTAAATTAATTATAAGAAAATCCTAATTTTTATATTATAGCTATGATAATTAGACATAATAATTTCCAAGAATGACATAAATTATTAGTTTAATTATTTAATTTAGCCATAATGCTTTCTAGATGATTAAATTCCTATTTGGGAATTCTTTACATCTTATTGGAATGAATTACAGCAGATAACAATCTGCTGACTCATAATTTTATGAGGCAGGAAAACTCAAAATCTTGTTCAACAGTAGTCATGCTAAATCTTTATTAATCCAGATAGATTATTTTAATTAAAGAATTTGAATAAGAAAGTGTTAAAGAAAAAATGAATTATCCAAAAATATAGCTCTTCTCCAGTCCTCCCCAATTAAAAGCAAGGTTTTATTTTTTATGAAAAAAATTACAGAATGCTGGTAACAGGAACAACTTGCCTGTTGGACTGAGTAATTTTTACTCATATACTATAATGTTATTTTACATTTATCTGGTCTATTCCAGCTCTTTCTTGGTTACTGTTTGCATGGAATACCTTTTTCCAACCTTTAACTTTTAATCTATATGTGCCCTTACATCTGAGGTGGATGTCTTGTAGACAACATAGATGACTCATATTTTTTATTCATTCTATCATTCTCTGTCTTTTGCTTGGGGAGTTCAATCCATTAACATTCAGTGTTGTTACTGTAAAGGCATTATTTATTTCATCTGTTTTGTCCTTCAGCTCTCTGTTGTCATATCGTTCTATTGTCTGTCTTCTTATCCTTTAGTTTACCCTTCCTAATAATCTTCATTTCTATACTCTTCTCCAAATCTCTCCCCCTTGTTTTTTCCTTTCATTCTGCAGCACCCCTTTCAGTATTTCTTGAAAATCTGGTCTTTTGGTAACATATTCAATTAGTTTTGTTTGTCTGTGAAGACTTAGAACTCACCCTCATTTTTGAAGGACAGCTTTGCCAGGTACAGAATTCTTGGCTGGCAGTTTTTCTCTTTCAGTACCTTAAATACATCATAACACTTTCTTCTCTCCTCTATGGTTTCTTCTGAGAGGTTGGCACTTAATTTTATCAAGTTTCCCTTGTATGTGGTGGTTTGTTTTTCTCTTGTTGCTTTCAGAATCTTCTATCTCTGATAATTGTCATTCTGAAGAGTAGGTGTCTCGGAGTAGGTCTGTATGGATTTATTATTTTTGAGGTGCCTTGTCCTTCTTGGATAGTGACATTTGTGTACTACATAAGGGTTGGGAGGTTTACCATCATTTCCTTGAATATTCTTTTTCCTCCTTTTCCATTCTCCTCTCCTTCTGGGATACCAATAATGCTAATGTTTTGCATTTCACATTATCATTCAATTGCCTGAGAGTCTGTTCCATTTTTTTCCACTCTCTTCTCTTTCTGTTCTCCTGTATTTTCCAGTTCACATGCTCTGTTTTCAAAATCACTAATTCTGTCTTCAAGCAATTCAAATTTGCTCTTATGTTCCTATACTATATTTTTAATCTCATCCATCATGTGTTTCATTCCCATATGGTCTGTTGCTTTTCTTTGTAGGCTTTCAAATTGTTCTTTATTAGTATAGTTTTTTTTTTAAAGAAACTTAGATTACATAAATGTTACATAAAAAATATAAGGGATTCTCACATGCTCCACTCCTTAGTCCTCCCACATTTTCCCACATCAGCAACATCCTTCATTAATGTGGTATATATGTCACAATTGATGAACACACCTTGGGGCATTGTCACTAAACAATGATTATAGTTTACATTGAAGTTTACACTCTCTCCAGCACATTTTTGCAAGTTATTACATGATATACAATGGCCTGTATCTGTTATTGAAATATCATTCAGGATAATTCTCAAAAATGCCTCCAAATTACAACTATATTTCCCTCTCTCTGCCCTCAGAACCTCCAGTAGCCACAGCCTCCACATCCATGATAAAAGTTCTTCCATTGTTAGGATCACAACAAGTCTACAGTAGAACAACTGTAAGTCTACTGTAGTCTATCATCCATTCCCTAATCCTGAGGAATCTGTGATAGTGATGCCCACTCCACCTGTAATTGAGAAGGGGCTTTGGCCCCATGGGTCAGATGGATGAGAATTTCTTGCTTGCACTTGCTGGCTTTCTTTGTTCCTTGGGATGGTGTTTAACAGTCTTTTCTCCTCATTAGTTTTCCTGCGTGAGTCCAATGAACTGGAGAGTATGTGTTGCAAGTCTGTTGAGATTCAGGGCACAACCAGCACATGGACAGCCCAAAGATATTTATGTTCTTTATTGTTCTTTATGTTCTCCCAGTGCCTTCTTAATATCCTTTATTTCTTTAGTCATTTTTTCTTTAAGTTCTTTGACATGATTTAAGAGATTTGTGTCATTATCACCGATTAATTGTATTAAATCCTGTATCTCTTCAAGATATTTGGTTTGTTCTTTTGCTGGGCCATCTCTTCTTGATTCCTAGTATGGCTTGTATGTTTTTGCTGATGTCTAAGCATCTTTATAGGTTGGTGAATTTACTCTGATGGCTAATTTCTCTCTCTTGCCTATTGTTTTTGTTGTTGTTGTTGTTGTTGTTTTTTCTCAGCTCTTCTTTGATATTTGGTTCAACTTATTCTGTCTTTAAAATTGCCCAGATTAAGTTTTCAAAATCAGGCCAGGGACCCACTAGTGGGGCACAGATTTTCTCCCACTTGTTGGATACAGAGAGAAGGGATCAATGATCAATTTTTTTTCATGCAATTTCCTGATGGGCCAGCAGATGGTGATACACAGCATACTTTTCCACAGTAGTGTTTCAGTCTTGGTTTTCCTGTGTTACTGTGTTGAATCTCCAGATCAGAGATTCAAAGCAGGCTCTGCTGGCCAAATTCAGTGAAAAAAAGCACCCCAACCTCCCCTCCCTTTTCCCTTGAAACAGGTCACAGGGAGGTAGATGTCTATTCCCCTCTTAGTTGGCTACAGTGAGCCAGATATTTTATCCCACTTAATATCTTGGGGGTGGGGGAGAGGAGCTGCCATGGGGGCTTGGTAACCCATGTTTCTCATTTAAGTTTCTTTGTCTCTCTCCTCACCTTCCTAGGAATTGTATAGCACTGTCCTGGTATGCTGACCTCCAAAGCAGGCTTCTCAGACAGCTTTTGACTCTTTCTCCACTGTTTTTGTGAAAGCATTCACTCTGCCTGTTAGTCTATCACCATCGTCCCACAATCCCCCTGTTATTTTACTTTTAAGTACTATGGATCTAGAATTGGAAATAGCATTGCTGAGGAGGGTTTTCAATAATCTTTTTGAGAAATGAGTTAATTGGTGGTATTTATTAGTATTAATTTTAAAAATCATATATTATGTGAAATTAGACAAATATTATGACTAAAAAGTTAGGGAAGAAGGTTGTTTTCACAAGATTACAGTAAATTTCTTTTGTGCTATATCTGCTATCCATATAGGTAACATTAGCCAAGCATTTTTTTTTCCAAAGGAATTTAATCTTTCAAAATGATAGTTTATCTTCCAAAAAAAGAAAATTAAAACAAATGCTAGACATTATTTTCAAAATTTAGTATATTTGAGTTTTAAAATGTTTTTTAACACCACTTGATGATAGGTGTTAAAAATTCTACCTGGAAGAATGTTTGTGTCTTTGGAGAAGTGGCTGCAGGGAATGGGCGGTAGCTCTACTTGGGGATTCCTGAAGCCATGTTTGTTGAAGATATAGATTCCTTCATGAAACAACCTGGGAATGAGAGTGCAGATATAGTATTAAAGAAGCTGGACTGTATCTGAAGTATAAGTTTATGAAACTCAAACATGCCCAAAAGAAAAGGAGTCAAAAAAGTCAGCTTCCTGAAATTATACTGACTCTAGGAATTCTGAAATACATGCAGAAGAAAGAAGAATCCACCGATTCGTTGGAGACTGAATGCTTACTGGCAGATAACATATACTGAAAACCTTTGGTTTCTCCTACTTGATAAGGTGTGTCTGTGGTTGGGAGCTAATGTAATGTTTGAATATTATATTGATGGAGAACAGGAATTTTTGTAAAAGAATTTATTAACTGCCACAAAGAACCTTGATTCTTTTGAGGAAGACCTTGACTTTCTATGAGATCAATTTACTGCCACTGAAGTCAATATGGCCAGGGTTTATAACCGGGATATAAAAAGAAGAAACAAAGTTGATTCTACAAAGAACAAAGCACAATGCTGGCAAGTAAAACTGTTGTTTTCCAAACATATGTTATTTTAAATAACCCAAAATTTGTCCTTACAGGTTGATGTAACTGATTTTTTAACAGCAAGAATGCCATTTTATTTATTTTTAGAAACAAAATTAGTTTAAAATATTTTATGAAATAAGTGGGTTAATTTTTATTCACATCTCCCAACAAATTAAATGCTACTTTCATCATTTTTTTTCCTGCCGTAAGAAAACTTTTAGCTGAAATGGCTGAAAACTGTGAAGAATGCTATTGAAGCTGAATGCTGGGCACTTTTTCTTTGTTGACTGCTGTTGCTCTCACTTGATATGGTTCCATGTGGGGTTTTATGGTCTTCTGTCACAGTGAATTTGTCTTACAGAAATGGGGTTTCATTAATTACTGGTTAACCGCTAATTATCTATTGTAATATTCTGGACTTTTCAGGAAATGGCAATTTACCAAATCAGTAAGAGGACTATTGAGGAGATACTTTTTCTTATCTCAATAAGTGCAGTGTGAGGGAGATCTTGGCCAGTGTGAAATAACAGTACTCAATCAAAACTCTTGGCTAAGGTGGTTTTGTATTTCTTAACACTTCAAAACAGCTTAATAGGAATATTAAGAAAAATGTCAGTCTTCAATGGAGAGGACTTGTGAGCCTTTTTATTCACAATAAAACCTCATAGGATTATTAAGAAATCCCATTGGTAGTATCTAGTACTGGGTGATACAGGTTCTGGTAAAAACACAAATGTATTATTTCATCTCGATGCAGTAAAATATAGATTTGTACAATGTTTTGTACTTGTATTTCCTGGTATTAAACAGTGAAGTAAAAAAAAAAAAAAAAACTTCTTCCTGATTCACTGATTAATGTAAAAAATAAATGACCTGTTGTTTATGAATGTTAATCTATTATAATCACATCATCTATTCATGTGAAGTCTGAATCTCTGTTATGAAAACAGAGCCATTGGGACAAAGCTTTTCTAGTATGCTAAATAAACTACAAATACACAGCATGGGGATAAATAAAGAAGAAGAAGTAGAAAGTGGCCTGTTGATGTTATTTACAACTTATGTGGACATTTACAATGAATTTCAAACCTGAGCATATTCCATTTCTTTAATAAACATGGGACATTTTAAAATTTCTGTTTCTTCTTTTCAATTTTTTTGCAAATTGTTCTATTGACTATATTTGTTTCATTGAAAATTTCAAATTTCTATTCAAATGTGTTGACACCACTTTTTCATAATATATTATTATTATTTCAATATGTGGAGAGTCTGTAGTTTTACTCCCTTTTCATTTCTGTTATTAGTTAGGAGCCCTTCTTTATTATCTTTTTAATTGATCTTTCTTTGGAAATTGTTATAAAATTTATTAGTCTTTCCAATGATTAAATTTAGGCATGTGTATGTGTATCTGTATTGCATAAAGAAGCAGAAAAGCAAGATTCTGGGAAGGTGGTAGGTGAGGATATTCTAGGAATCAGTCCCTCTGGGAAAATAGCTATTGAACTAACAGAAACTGTCAGAATCAACTTACTGCTTTGTAATTCTGGGGTCTGCTGGAACACTGTGTAACATGGAAAAAGAGGTGATAAATTTCAGTAATAATCCCTGAATTTCATACTCAGTTCAGTGGCTACCATCCCTAATTACAAACCCAATGGCATGTGAAGCAGTTTGGGGGTTTGTTGTAATTATGAATTCCAAAAATAGATATTGGATCATGCTTTTAAACTGGTCTGCTAATCTGGACATGATAAAGTTATGATTAGAGCATTAAATGGGCCACATCAGTAGGGCGTTGAGCCCCATCCCTTGGTGGGGTGGGAATCACACATAAAAGGCATGGCAAAGAACAGACTTGAAGCAGTTTTGATGTTGGAGTTCTGGTGAGGAAGTAAAGAAGGCCCCAGGATAGAGACAAGCCATTCACCTGACAGTTCACAGCTGACCTTGTGGAGAGAAGCAAAGCCTAGAAAGCTTAATAGTCTACAGTTGACCTTTTGGAGGAAAGAGAGGAGCTAAGCCCAGAGAGAAATGTAGCCCCAGGAAGAGAGGAACCCAGAAGTCTGAACCCTGGCAAACATCGGCAGCTGTCTTTCTCCAACATGTGGCAATGGACTTTGGTGAGGGAAGAAACTTACATTTTATGGCCTGGTAACTGTGGACTTCTATCCCAAATAAGTACCCTTTATAAAGACCAACCAATTTCTAATATTTTGCATCAGCACCCCTTTGGCTGACTAACACAGCATGCAACAGTGAATACTGAAGCTCAGTTTTCTGTTTTGGTAGCTTGTGTTATTGTAGGTGATAAGGACACATTTCATCAAAATCCAGGGCTATGGGGTCTGATCACTGATCTTTGCTTTTATTCAGCTAATTCTGATCAATAAGAGGGTCAGCTCTAGGAACGGCCATTGTTCAAACACTCCCTGATAAATGTGGCAGAGGAGTCTTAAAGAGAGAGTACCACTTTTTTTTTTTATCTTTTTTCTTTCCATTTCCTGTTTGGGAGGAAAAATAATTTGGAAAATAACAAATTAACAATTCTAGACCTCAACAATAACACTAAAAACCTAGCCATCTTGAGGAATTAGAAATTAGATTTTTAGAGTTATAAAAATGTAATACTCAGAATATCCAGTTCTTGACAAAAAATTTCAAAAGACTCAAAGACTGATTCACAGGAAAAAGAATTTGCCAGAAACCATCCCTGAAAAAGCTCATTCACTGGAACTATAAGTCAAACATTTTAAATCAACTGTCTTTAGGATGTCCCATGAGCTAAAGGATTTCATATACATATACAAAGAATTAAAGGAAATTAGGAAACTATTGTCTGAAACTAAAGAGTTAGAAAATGTAAAAGGCATCAAACAGAAAGTTTGAAGCTGCTGTACACAGTTATTGAAATGAAATTGCTTTAGTCATATTCAACAGCATATTTGAACAGGCAGAAAAAGGAAAGTGAACTTGAAAACAAGACAATTGAAATTATCCAGTGTGAGGAGCATGAAGAAAAAAATAATGAAAAAATGTGAACAGAGCCTGAAAGACATGCAGGCCATCATCAAACACAGTGTATTAGTCAGCCAAAGGGGTGCTGATGCAAAATACCAGAAATCTGTGGGATTTAATAAAGAGTATTTATTTGGGGTAGAAGCTACCAGTTACCAGGCCATAAACCATAAGTTACTTCCCTCACCTGTCTATTGCCACATGCTGGAGCAAAATGGCTGCCACCGTCTTGAGGATTCAGGCTTCCTGGATTCTTCTCTTCCCAGGGAGTGCTGCTTTCCAGGCTCAGCTCCTCTGCTATCTCCACAAGGCCAGCTGTAGACTATTAAGTGAATGGCTTGTTCCTCTTCCTGGGGTCTTTTCTCTTTCCTCACTACCAAGGTCCTCTGTGTGCTTATTTCCTGGGGCTCCAGCTCAAAAACTTCAAACCTCCTTCTATGCAGTGTGGGTTCTCTGTGAGTCCCTGCCCAACAAGGGGGCAGAGACTCAACAGCCTACTGATATGGCTCAATCAAAGCCTTAATCATTATTTAATCAAGTCAAAGTAAAACCTCTGAATCTAATACACTCTAATATACCCAGAGGAAAAGACCAGCTTACAAACATAATCTGATATTTCTTTTTGGAAATCATCAATAATATCAATCTGCTACACACACTAATATATGTATCATAGGAGTCTAATGAAAGAAAAAGACTAAAAGGGGAAGAAAAAATACTGGGAGAAATAATGCCTGAAAATTTCTAAAATCTGTTGAAAGACATACATATACATATTCAGGAAGCTCAACAAACCTCAAGTAGGATAAACTGTAGGAGATTTAAACTAAGAAACATTATAGTGAAACTGTGAAAAGTCAAAGACAAAGAGGGGATTTGGAAAGCATGAAGAGAAAAGCAACTTGTTATAGAAAAGAGATGCCCAATATGATCACCTTGGATTTCTCATCATAAACCATAGTAGCCATAAGATTGTGGGGTGAAATGTTTAAAGTCCTTAAAGGAAAAAATCTGTCAATCTTTAAGACTGAATCTGGCAAAATTATTCAAAAATGAATGAGAAATTAAGGTACTTACAGTTGAAAAAATGCTTAATGATTTCATTATCAGAAGAACTGCCATTGAAGAAATGCTAAAGTGTATCCTTTGTGCAGAAATAAAAGGCCGATATAAAGTAACTTGAAGCCATAAGAAGAAATAAAGTAGAATTGTTAAAATAACTGCATAGGTAAATATAAAATCCTGCGTTATTGTATGTTTGATTTATAACTGCTATCACTCCCCCAAACTACTAGAGAAGCAAATGTTTAGAAAACTATTTAAAATTTATGTTAATTTTCATACAATGTATAATGATTTCAACTGAGAATAGTAATATAAAAGGGAAGGGATGGTTATATATAAAGGGGTAAATTTTGTGAACTCTCAAAAGTACGTTGTTATTAGTCTAACCAGTTTGTTACTAATTTAATATGTGAATTGTAATTACAAAGGTAACCACTAAGAAAACAACTAGAGAACAAAGAAAAAAGCAAATCAAATTAGTACACTAAAAATAGCAGCTAAATGCTAAAAAGGCAGTAATAGAATAATTTAGGAACATAAAACATTAAAAAACTTACAGAAAACAAATAACTGAATAACAGAAGTAAATCCTTCCTTCTAAAGTGAAAAGACAACCTACAGGATGGGAAGAGATAATTTCAAACTTATATGTCTTTGTTAGTTTGCTCCAGGGCTGCCGATGTGAAGTACAAGAAATGGGTTGGCTTTTGTAATGGTATCTTATTTGAGGTAAAATATTACAGTTCCAAGTCTGTGAAAGGCCCAATTCAAAGCACCATCATAGGTGCTTTCTCACCAAAGTCACCTACTGGTCATCCTGGCATCCTGCCACATGGTGATCAGGCTTATGGCAGGACATATCTACTCAGCCTTGAGCTGCTTCTTGGACTTAGCCCCTCGTGGGTCTATTCCCGTGCCACTGTGCTTTGCTGCTTATAGACTTGGGAACCTCTCTCAGCCTTTTGAGGCTTTTCTGCCTTTCTGCATCTGGAGGTGAACCTGGAGTCCTCTCTCTCAAATGGCCAGGTCAAATTGAAAGAGCTCCATTTTTCTGTGTGTCCCTTCCTCTGTCCCTCTTTATGCAAGGCCCAGCAAGAGGGTGGAAACCCAACCTGTGTCATACCTCACTGACATAATCCAAACAAAAGGGTCCCACATCCACTGGAATGTATTAATTGAAAAATATAATCTTTTTTCTTTTTGAGATTCATAAAAGAACTTCATTCATAAAATAACTTCAAACTATCACAATATCTGATAAGAGCTAATATCCAAAATATATAAAGAAATCTTAGAATTCAACTACAAAAAGACAAACTACTGAAATAAAAAATTGGCCAAGTATTTCAACAGACATTTCTCCAAAGAGGATATTCGAATGGTCAATAATTATATGAAGATATTCAACATAATTAGCCATTAGAGAATTGCAGCTTAAAACTTCAATAAGATATTATTTCACACCCAATAGGATGGCTAATATTTAAAAAACTGAAAATAACAATTGTGTTGGTGAGGTTGTAGAGAAATAAGTGCACTCATACATTGTAGATGGAAACAGAATGGTAGAGCCACTGTGGAAAGTAGTTCTGCAGCTCCACAGAGAGCTAATCACAGAATTACCATATAACTGGCAATTCAACTCCTAGTTATATACACAAATAAATGGTAAGTAGAGGCTCAGACAGATATTTGTAGACAAGTGTTCATAGCAGCATTATTCACATTAGTCAAAAGGTGGAAGTAATCCAAGTGTTAATGAACAAGTGAATTCACTTGTTAATGAACAAGTGAATGGATAAAGAAAATGTGGTATAGCCATATGACATAATATTATCTAGCCATCAAAAGTAGTAAAGTCTTGGTACATGCTGCAACATGGATGAACCTTGAGAACATCATGTTGGGCAAAATAACCCAGATGCAGAAGGACAAATATCATCAATGTCTCTTAAATGAAATATTTAGAATAAGCAAATTCCAGAGGCACAGAGTAAAAGCATGGCTACCAGGGGTGGGGGATGGGGAATGGGGAATAATTGTTAAATGAGTATGAGTTTGTGTCTGGGATGATGAAAATAGACTGGAAATAGATAAGAGTGAAAGTTACACAATATTGTCATTGTATTAATGTTAAAGAAATATCCATTTAAAATGGTTTAAATGATTTTATGTTATGTATAGTTACTGCATTAAAATATTTTAAAATATTAAAATATTTTTTAAAATATTTTTAAAAACAAGCAGAGAAACAATTTGATAGATTTGAAAATACAATGAACAAAATTGAAATCCTAAAATATATAGAAGACTACATCCACCAAGTTCAAAATACCCATTAGTCTCAAATTTACACGGAATATTTATAAAATTGACCATAAACCGAGCATGATATAAGTTTCAACAAATTCCCCAGGATTACATTCTTAACAAGTATGTTTTTTAATCACAATGGAATTAGGCAAGAAACAAAAACAGATATCTAATTAGAAATTCAGCAATATATATCTAAGTAGACAATTATTAAAATAAGGAATCACATAAGACATTACAGAAAAATTTGAACATACGATAATTAAAATGTAGCATATTACAATTAAGAGATGCTTGTTAAAGCCATGCTTAGAGAAAATTTACATTATTAAATGTATATATTAGAACAGAGAAAGGCTAAAATAATATACCAAGTTGGTTTTGTCCATAGAACTTTCTGCAGGAATGGAAATGCCTGCCTTGTCCAATAAAGTAGCCACTGGCTACATGAAGACATTGAGCACTTGAAATGAGGCTAATGCAAATGAGGAACTGATTATTTAATTTCATTTAATTTAATTGTTTTTTTATTTAAATTCACAAATTCACTTTTGGCTAGTGGCTACCGCAAGGACAGTATGTAAGTAATCTTATCAAGAAACTACTCTAAAGGGGCAAATTACATCCAAATAATTTTGGTGAACACTTTATTGAGGTATAATTTAAATGCAATAATATTTATGCTTTGATATATATAATTCATGAACTTTGGCAAACAATCAAGATATAAAGTGATTCCATTACCCTAAAAAGTTCACTCATCACACTTTGTAGTCAATCTCTCCTTTTGATTCTGAACTCACAGAACTGTTGATCAAATTTCAGTTCCCATAGTTCAGTGTTTTCCAGAAATGTTTAAGTGGAATTACTTAGTGGTCTTTTGTATCTGTCTTCTTTCACTGGACATAATGCTTTTGAGATTTATTCATGTTTATTATGTATCAGTAGTATATTCCACTTACTTTTATCTTTTCATCATAGATGGATTGGTGTTGTTTACTGTTGGGGGGATTAATATAAAAATTTATTTAACAGATAAAATTCAGTGAACTTGAATCGAACAGTTTCCACAAATAAACTAATCGAAGTCTCATTTTAAAATGCTTTCAATCAAATCTAAAATAGATTCTGTTGCTTATTTGAAGCAAAACTATGTTTCTTGTTGGTGCAAACCAGCTGGGGAATTTCCAGAATTGCTCCTGACAGTGAAACTGCTAATGTTACTCTTACATAATTTACTGACTTATTTAAATCATTTATATTACTCCTCTGGGATTCTTTCACATCAGCCTTTATTTTAAATGGATCACAGGGGTGTATTTTACTGCAAAAATTTAGCACTTTTGGAGCAGTGGTCCCTAAGAGGTTTTCTCTTTATTCCATTTCATTAGATTCCCATGAGTGTGTAGTAGGTAGAAAATGATAAATTTGTAGCATTTTTAAGTGTAAAATTGGCATTGTCATATTTCCTTACTTGAAAAACTTGCTTACCTATTGTCATATGATTTTTTTTTGTTTCAATATTTTGTTTTATTTTATTATTTAATTTTAATGAACCTATCTATATTTAGGTTCTGAAATGATATCAATAACAGTTGCAATGCATTTCCTGGAAGTTATTAAGAAAAACATTTTACAAATGCAATATATCTGGTATGTAAGATGGCTGTCCTTTAAAATTATTGATATCTGAGTTCCAAGCTTCATGGTGCATAAAGATTTGAGGGAAATGGAAAATCCATATTTGTGCATCATTTGTACACATTACCTCTTCCTATAAAAATCATTGGTAATAAAGACCTCTATTGTAATAATAAAATATGTTCTTAAAAATGCATAAAACTGTCATTAAGATTACTACACTTCTCTTCTATGCATAAATAGGGAAAAATAGATGCAAAAATATGTCAAGAAGGTAAGTCAGCTGTAATTTTAACTTTAATTCAAAGTCAGAATTTAAGGCAGATAACCAGGAAGTCCAATCCAGGGAGTTTAATTTCACTACTGACTTTCAATGCTTTATAAATCTTTTTTAAAGGAGAGTAATTTTAAAGTAATACCATACACTTTTGTAAATTTTGATGAAATTTACCATGTCCTGTATCCATCACTGTATGATAATGAAGAACATTTCTACTGACCACTAAATACCCCCTGTTTGATCGATCCTATTCCTCCCACCTTATCTCCCTGGGGCCCATGACAACACCTTGGCTTGACTCATTGGATGACAAGATTCATAGCTACATGCAACAAGAGGTCTTGACACACTGGTTTGTCCTCCCTTATTAGGAACCACCCTTGCTTTTGAGAGATTCCCACCTGTCTACTTCTGAACAACTCAGTCTTCCCAAAGATGGGAGTCCATCTCCGTCCTGCTCACAAGTGAGTCTCCACCCACTGACACAACACATTATGACAAAATGAACACTCACACACTCCCTGGAACCCTGCTTTAGGTGCGCCCTGTCCCAAATGTCCCTCTAACCAACACCCTAAACCAGTGACCCTTCCTTGTCATTTTGCCATAAAAGCATTCCCACCTCTGTACTTTAAACCTCATACCCACAAATCCCCAGTGTTCACATGGTCCCTCTCCCAAACCTCCCCCCCACCAGAATTCTGGACCTCCTGATTCTCCCTTCCCAATCGACCCACTTAGCAACCCTGCACCACCCAACCCAATAATATCACTACTCTCCTGTCCTATCCCTTCAGTACACAACTATACTGTATCATTTTACCATAGATTACATCCATATGGGTGATAGCTCACAACCTTCTCTTCTCTTTCTATTTCTTGTAAAAGTATCTTACAGACAATAGCTCTCTGAGTCTGCTCAAATTCCTTAATTCACATCAGTGAGGTCAAGTACTGTTCATCCTTCAATGCCTGGCTTGCTTCACTCAGCATAAGGTCTTCAAGATTCATCCATGTTATCCCGTGTTTTACCACTTTATTCCTTCTTACAACTGAGTAATATTCCATTGTATGTATGTACCACATTTCGTTTATCCATTCTTCTGTTGATGGGCACCTGGGTTGATTCCAACTTTTGGAAATAGTGAAGAATGCTGCTATAAACATTGTTGTGCATATATCTGTTCGTGTCTTTGCTTTCAATTCTTCAGGGTATATACCCAGCAGTGGAATTGCTGGATCATATGGAAGTTCTATAGTTATTTTTTTAGAGGAACTGCCAAACTGTCATCCATAGTGGTTGGACCATTCTACAATCCCACCAGCAGTGGATGAGGGTTCCCATTCCTCCACATCCTCTCCAACACTTATAGTCTGCTGTTCTTTTAATAGCCGCCATTCTAATGGGTGTAAGATGGTATCTCATTGTGGTTTTGATTTGCATTTCCCTGATAGCTAGTGATGTCGGGCATCTTTTCATGTCCTTTTTAACTGTTTATATTTCTTCCTCAGAGAAGTGTCTTTTCAGGTTGCTTGCCCATTTTTTAAATGGGTCGTTTGTCTTCTTATTTTCGAGGTGTAGGATTTCTTTATATATGCAGGATATTCGGCTCCTATCAGATATATGGTTGCCAAATATTTTCTCCCATTGGGTAGGCTACCTTTTTACTTTCTTCATAATTACCTTTGAGGTGCAGAGGTTTTAATTTTGAGGAGATCCCATTTATCTATTTTTTCTTTTGCTGCTCATGCTTTGAGTGAAGTTCATGAAACCATTTCCTATTACAAGGTCTTCTAGATGTTTCCCTAAATTATCTTCCAAGGTCTTTATGCTATTGGCTCTTATATTTATATCTTTGATCCATCTTGAGTTGATTTTTGTATAAGGTGTGAGATGGTGTTCCTCTCTCATTCTTTTGGATATGGATATCCAGTTCTCCAAGCACCACTTGTTGAAGAGGTCATTTTCTCCCAACTGATTGGGCTTGGTGGCCTTGTCAAATATCAGATGACTATATATACAAGGATCTATATCAGAATTCTCAATTCGGTTCCATTGGTCAGTACGTCTATCCTTGTGCCAATTCCATAAAGTTTTGACCACTGTAGCTTTGTAGTATGTTTTAAAGTCAGGTAATGTGATACTTCCAAATTCATTTTTCTTTTTCAATATATCTTTGGTGATTTGGAGCCTCTTATCCTTCCAAATAAATTTTGTAGTTAGTTTTCCCAATTCATTAAAAAATACTGGGTTGATATTTATTGGGATTGCATTAAATCTGTAGATTAGTTTGGGTGAGATAGACATCTTGATGATTTCCTCCTCATAATGCTTGTTATTGCTGTTCAGAAATGCTACTGATTTTTGAACATTGATCTTATATCCTGTGACTTTACTGAACTCCTTTATACATTCTAGAAACTTTGTTGTAGATTTCTTAGGGTTTTCTAAGTATAGGGTCATGCC
This sequence comes from Cabassous unicinctus, assembly GCA_029593785.1. Taxonomy (NCBI): domain Eukaryota; kingdom Metazoa; phylum Chordata; class Mammalia; order Cingulata; family Chlamyphoridae; genus Cabassous; species Cabassous unicinctus. The sequence continues at coordinate 9,184 of JAQZBX010030813.1, read as the reverse complement.
ATCTATAAATAGTGAAATTTTTACTTCTTCCTTTCCAATTTGGATGTCTTTTATATCTTTTTCTTGCCTCAGTGCTCAAGTAAGTACTTCTACAACAATGTTAAATAGGAGCAGTGATAGTGGGCATCTGTGTCTTGTTCCTGATATTAGAGGGAATTCTTTTAGGATTTCACTATTGAAGATGATGTTGGCTCTGGGTTTTTCATATATACCCTTTATCATGTTCAGAAAGTTTCCTTTTATTCCTATCTTTTGCAGTGTTTTTACCAGGAAAGAGGGCTGCATTTTGTCGAATGCTTTTCCTGCATCTAAAGAGATGATGATGTGATTTTTTTTCTTTCAATCTGTTTATATGGTGTATTACATTGATTGTTTTTCTTATATTGAGCCATTCTTGCATACCCGGGATGCAAGCAACTTGGTCTTTGTGTATTAATCCTCTGATATGTTGTTGAATGAGATTAGCATGTATTTTGTTGATGATATTAGCAACTAGGTTCATTAGAGAGATTGGTCAGTAATTTTCCTTTCTTGTTGCATTTTTGTTTGGCTTTGGTATTAGGGTAAAGTTGGCATCACACAATGAGTTAGGCAATGTTCATTCTACTTCTATTTTTTAGGACAGCTTAAGCGTAGGAGGAGGTGGGGGGGGGCCGAGGGTGGTATGGAAGTCCCAAGCACACTGCCCGAGAAAATCGAGGCATGGACACCATCTTGGCGCCAAATGCCGCAACCAACCAGGAACGGACGCTTTTGCAGCTACCACAGCCAATCGGCTGCTGACATCTGTAGCAACCTCTTCTTGCCATGTGCTTCAAGATGGCCACTGCAGCTCGGCCCCGGCCCCTTTCTTTCATACACATTCCATACCTTATATAGACATAAACCCATACCAACCAATCAGAATCCGCCCAGTATACCTTACCTGTCCCCCATTTCCACTCAACCCTCCCGCACTGTATAAATATCAGAGCCCGCCTAATAAACTCAGACTTGGAGCCCGACCTTGTCTCTGGAGTGTGCGATAGTCTCCGTATTCATTACTTGCCATCCGCTGGTAACCGGGAAGTGTCCATCTCCCCACTCTCATCCACGGCTGGAGATGCAGACCCTGGCCCTCGGCTCGCTGCGCTCGGGGATGCCCGAGCCCGGTGGGTCGCACACCCCTCCCTTCGTCCCCCGACTGCCAGATCGCCAGGGGACCGCCCAGAGGTGGTGATCGGCGGCAGCAGCAGACTGCGGCGGTGGTCGGCAATCGGCGGCGGCCTCGCCGACGGTGGCGGTGGTCAGCGGTCGGCGGCGGCCTCGCCAGCGGTGGTGGTCGGCGGTCGGCGGCGGCTTCGCCGACACTTAAGCAGGATTGGTGTCAGCTATTTCTGTAATGTTTGGCAGAATTCACCTGTGAAGCCATCTGGTCCTGTGCACTTCTTAGTTGGGAGGTTTTTGAAGACCGAGTCTATCTCTTTACTTGTAATTGGACTGATGATTTCATCAGTTTCTTCTTTCGTCAATATAGGCTGCTTTTGAGTTCTAGGAATTTTTCCATTACTTCTGAATTATCATTCTTGCTGACACATAATTTTTCAAAGTATTCTTTCATGATACTCTTTATTTCTTTTGGATCAGTAGTGATATCCCCTGCCTCATTTCTTATTTTGCGGATTTGCATCTGTTCTATCTTTTTCTTAGGTAGTCTGGCTAAGGGTTTTATAATTTTAATGATCTTCTTAAAGCCCAGCTTTTGGTTTTGTTTGTGTTTTTAGTGCTATCTTATTTTCTTATTCGTTTAGTTTTCCTCTAATCTTTGTTATTTCCTTCTTTCTACTTCTTTTAGTGTTAGTTTGTTGTTGTTTTTCCACTTCCTCCAGGTGTGCAGTTAGGTCTTAAATTTTAGCTCTTTCTTCTTTTTTCATATATGCATTTATTGCTATGAATTTCCCTCTCAGTACAGCTTTGGCTGCATCCCATAGGTTTTGGTATGATGTGTTGTCATTTTCATTCATTTTAGCATAGTTACTGATTTCTTTTGATATTTCCTCCATGACCCACTGTTTGTCTAAGACTGTGTTGTTTAACTTCCATATCTTTGTGCCCAATCTGTTTCTCTGGCCCTTGGTGATCTCCAATTTCATTACATTTTTGTCAGATAAATTACTTTGTACAATCTCAATCATTCTAAATTCATTGAGAGTTGTTCTGTGGCCTAACATGTGGTCTACCTTGGAGTATGATCCATGTGAACTAGAGAAGAATGTATATCCTGCTGTATTTGGGTGTAGCATTCTCTTTATATCTATTAGGCCTAGATCCTCTAATGTATTATTCATAGTTTTTGTTTTTTATTGATTCTCTGTCAAGATGCTCTGTCTAATGGTGATAATGGTGTATTAAAGTCCTCCACTATAATTGTAGAGATATCTGTTTCTCCACTTAATGTTTGCCTCAAGTATTTTAAGGCACACTGATTAGATGCATAAATTTTTATGATTGTTCTTTCTTCTTGAAATATTACCCCTTTTACTAATATATGGTGTCTGTCTTTGTGTCTTAGAATATTTTGGCATTTAAAGTCTATTTTTCTGAAATTAGTATAGCTACTCCCACACTTTTTTGGTTGTTTTGTGCTTGTAAAATTGTTTTCCAGGCATTCACTTTCAACCTCCTGGAATCCCTGGGTCTAAGGTGGGTTTCTTTTAGACAAGATATAGATGGGTCATATTTCCTCATCCATTCTGCCAAACTGTGTCTCTCAACTGTTGAGTTTAACCCAATAACATTCAGTGTTATTACTCTCAAGGAATTTCTTGCATCACCCATATTTTCTTTGGATTTATCGATGTCATATGTTTTTTTTATTTTATTTTATTTTTTTCTTTTTAGTTGTTCTTACACTCTCATCCAACTCTCTTTCTTGTTTTTCCCTTTTGACCTGCAGAACTTCCTTTAGTATTTCTTGAAGTGCAGGTTTCTTATTGGCATCCTCTCTTAATTTCTGTTTATCTGTAAATATTTTGAACTCTTCATCATTTTTGAATGCTTGCTTTGCTGGATAGAGAATTTGTGGCTGTAAGTTTGTTTCTTTGAGTACCTTGACTATGTCATACCACTGTCCTCTTGCCTCCATGGTTTCAGATGAGAAATCAGGACTTAATCTTATTGAGCTACCCTTGTATGTGATGGTTCTCTTTTCTCCTGCTGCCTTCAGTATTTTCTCTTTGTCTTGAGCATTGGACATTTTGACAAGTATATGTCTTGGAGTTGGCCTGTTGGGATTTATACTGTTTGGGGTGTGCTGTGCTTCATGTACATGTATGTTCATCTCCCTCAATAGGGTTGTGGAGTTTTCAACCATTAGTCCCTTTAACACTCCTTATGTTCCCTTTCCCCTCTCTTCTCCCTCTGGGATGCCTATAATGCCTATATTTGTGTGTTTTCTGTTGTCGTTTAAATCCCTAAGTCCCTGCTGGATTTTTTCTATATTTTTATCTATCTGTTCTACTATCTGTTTGATTTCAGATGTAGTGTCTTCCACATCACTAATTATTTCTTCTGCCTTTTCCAACCTGCTGTAATGTGATTCCAGTGTCTTTTTGATTTCTTGGATTGTACTTTTCATCACCATCATATCTGTAATCTTTTTATGTATGTTTACAATTTCTTCAGTATGTTCTCCCAGTGTCTTCTTAATATCCTTGTTCTCTTCCTTCACTTTCTTAAGGTGGTCTGTAATATTTGTTTGAAAAGCTTTGATTAGTTGTTTGATGTTCTGCATCTTTTCCTAGCTTTTAGTTTGTTCAATGGACTGGCCCATGTCTTCCTCATTCTTAGTATGGTTTGTAATATTTTGTTGCCCTCTGGTCGTCAACTATCTTGATAGATTTATTCAGTTGATTAGTTTCTCTCACTGCTCTTGAGTTTTGTTTAGCTGCTGGTTTTGTGTGTGTGTTAAGTTTTCTCTTTAGCACTTTGTTCTTCTTGTTCTATTTCTTTGCTGCTTTCTATGTTCCCTTGAAGGAAAAAGATTAGAGCCAGAGAAATTGAAAGAGATAAGAAAAGAAAAAGGATAATAGAAATAATAATAAGAGTTAGAAAAGGGGCCATATAACACTTAGTAAAATAAATATTTAACTCATGTAAGCAGTGTCGAGTAAAAGAAATAAAAATTGGAGTACCTACAATGAAATGGGAAACTGAATAGAGAAAAATATATAGAATAATTTTAAAAGCCAGAATGATAAGGAGAGAGAGAAAGAGAAAAGGAAGGACAGAAAGAAAAAAATTAATAATAAAAAAAGGAAACAGAATAGACAAGATAGAAATCAAAACCAATAAAGTTGAGGACAAAAAAAAAGGTGGAATGTAAGCACCACAACAGAAAGCAGAAGATAGAACGATGAAGGAAAGAAAAAAGATAGCGTTGGAGACAAAATCAGTATACACAGAAAATGGGAAATCAAAGAAGGAGAACCACAGCAAAGAAGAAACAAGCTAGCAGCATCTAATTTTTTTTTAAAAAAAAGGGGCAGGGAGGAAAAAGGAAAGATAAACAAGAAACAAAACAAAAACAACAAAAAACAAACAAACAAAAACCCCAAACAAACACACAAGCAAGGAGTCAAACAAAGCCAAGGAAGAACAATGTTCTTTCTTGGGCCCTTGTGGAGCCTCTCAGGCTGCCTGTGTTCATTACCCTGCAGGCTTCTCTCTGCAGGGTTTCAGGTGGGTTTTAGCGAGTATACTATGTTAAATTTATTTTTTTTTTAAATAAATTTGATGGTTATGCTAATGTGAAAACTTGGCCAGGTAATTGTGCCCAGGTGTTAGGTCCAGCAAGCATTGGGCTAATTGTAATACAAAAGAATTTATGGGCTTCAATCACCAGTGAGTTTACTGTATGGATGACTGATTACATCTACATCAATCAGGGGATTGGTGATGCTTTTATCCAATCATTTGAATGTCTTAAAAGGGGAAGTGATTTCAACATTCAGAGAGAATTTCCCAGCTCCTCTTTGGACCTTTAATTGGAATTTCTTCGGAGCCCCTGGCTTGCAGCCTGCCTGTGGAACCTGGACTTGTGCATCCCCATGGTCATGTGAGAGACTTTTATGAAATCTCATATTATTGACAGATATCTCCTGTTGATTCTGTTTCCCAAGAGAACTCTGACTAATGCAGTAACCTTTTTTTTTTTGGAGAAATAAGGGACCCAAAAGAAGCTAGTACGAAATAATGTCTACATTTTCCCTGTCCTACTGTATCAGCTGGATGGTAGATATCTTTATGGATCACCACTCTTAGAGGAGTTGGGTTTGAAACAGGGACCTCATACATTCAATGCAGAGATTCCTCCAATGAGCTACCCCTCCAACAGGGTCAGCCAGCTCTTCAGAAACCTATTCAGTCACTTTCCCCCAGGGCAGATTTTACTCTCGTAGGGCAGCTGGATTCAGCAGACTGTATGAGCAGATCTCCCCTCCCCTCTCCTGGTCAAGTTGACTTCCCTTTTGAAATTCAAATGGGACCCTGATGACTGAGTAGACAGCATGGAAGTGATTTTTCAAGCCCCTTCTAGACCACCCCCTCCTCCCAGGGGACCCTAAATAGGCTCTTGAAAACTTATTAAGCACTTTCCACTGCCTGACTCCCTTAGGGGAGTTGAAATTCTGATAGTTCTCAGCATGGAGCTATTAAATTGGATGACTCTGCCTTCTCTCAGGCCAAGCCTCTGTATCCCAGGGCAGTTAGGTAAATCAGTCTTCCTCAGCAGATTTTCCTCTCCCCTGAACCTGGTGCCACCTTGAGCCAGCTGGTGTGCTCCCCAAAACTCTAAGGGGGTCCAGGCAACCAAACCTACAGAAAGGAAACCCCTCTCTGCCCCTTGCCAGAACCTTCCCACTCTCAGAGAATGCTCCCTTTTGCTGGGTGGCCAGTGGGAGTCAGGGCTTACCCTGGCTCTTTGTCCTGAGGGTGAGGCTTAGCCATCCGTGATTTCCATGGGGCTAAAACTCATGGTTTCATCTTGAGTACTCTATCTCCCTGTCCAACTCCCTCCAGATCGATGCCCCAAAGGGTCCTACTCCATGTGCTCACAGAACAGCTCACTTGGGCTGGATCCTGTCCCCAGTCAGCCATCTTTTGCAAGGGAGATGGTGATTGCCCACTTAAACCAATGCCATCTTGCACCCAAACAAGATTCTCTTAAATTGAGGGTTTTAATTCTGGGTTATTGTCTGAGTAATCAAGTGTAATAGTTTGCTTGTTTATAAGTACATTTTTCATTTTGGAATATCGAAAAGTTTCCAGTGGTGCATTTGGTTTTTGACATATGGACCTGTACAGGATAATTTAAATATCAAAAGAATTTTTAAATTTTATTCTTATGAAAGAGTATCCCTGAACTTAATTAAAGGGTTTGTTTACAGATAATATATTGTGGACAACTTCTAAAATGTTATCAAGCACAGTTCCTTGTAAGTTACCAGTTTATCATGACACAAAACAGAAAGTCATCAAAAGCAATTCCAAGAATCCTGTTCCTGGTGTTTAAATTTGAAGAAAATTTGTTTTCTGCCATAAATTCTTAAAGATACTTCATGGCTACTATAGGAATTAAGAGTTGAAAGGTAACCCAAACACATTTCTTTTAAAAGAAACACAAAATCAGAACAACTCTTTGTAAAAGTAATCCTTTCTTCCCTGATTTGCCTTTGAATCTTTCTCTCTCTTTTATTTATTTTTTTTGGCTTTCCCTTACATTTGATTTTTGTTATAATTAATTTTTTAAATATACTTTTTTATTTTTTAAAAATATACTTAGATTAAATAAATGTTACATAAAAAATATGGGGATTCCCATATGCCCCGCTCCCTAGTCCTTCCACATTTTGGCACATCTTTCAGTAGTGTGGTACATTTGTTACAACTGATGAACACATTTTGGAGTATTGCCACTAAACATGGATTATAGTTTACATTGTAGTTTACACTCTCTCCTGCACATTTTTGTAAGTTATGACAAGATATATAATGTCCTGTATCTCACTGTAATGTCCTTCAGGATAATTCCCAAGTCCTGAAAATGCCCACAAATCATACCTATTTTTCCCTCACCCTCCCCTCAGAACCTCCAGTGGCCACTGTCTCCACATCATTGTTGTAATTTCTTCCATTGCTAGAATCACAATATGTCTATAGTAGAATAACAGTAAGTCTACCCTAGTCCATTGTTCATTCCCCAATCCTAAGGATTCTGTGATGGTGATGCCCACTCTGCCTCTAATTGAGAGGGAGTTTAGATCCCATGGGGGCAGATGGATGGGAATATCTTGCTTGCAGTTGCAGACTCTCTCTGTTCCTTGAGATGGTCATTGTCCATCATCATGGCCTTGTTATTTTTCCTGGGTGAGTCCAATGACCTGGAGAGTAGGTGTTGCAAATCTTTTGAGATTCAGGGCCCTACTGGTACATTGAGAAGCCAAAGATTAAAGTCTCTGGACATATACCTATCAACTCTAGCACTAAATGTAGGTTCAGATAGAAGGGGCAGAAAAGCCATGTATAGGGAAATCACAACTGAGTCCAACCCTGTCACACTGGGGAGCATAAATTCCAAAGTAAGGCTCACTGGAAGACACCAGACTCATGAGCTATCTGCCCTGACTATTGTGTCTGGATGTCTCCAGAGCCCTCAGGAGCCCTGCTATTTGAGGTAATATTTACTTGGCAGTCAATCAGATACTGCTAAGATGTGCATAAATGTAACATCTGGAATGACCTCTTGACTCACTTTGAAGTCTCTTAGCCATGTAAATTCATTTGTCTTCATCTTCTCCTTTTGGTCAGGACTTTTTCCAGATACATAGCTAGTTGGTGCTAGGTATTAATCCCTCGGGGCCAGGGAGGCTTATCCCTGAGAACCATGTCCCATGGGCGTGGGGGAAGGTAGTGCATTTATATGCTGAGTTTGACTTAGAGAGAGGCAACATTTGAGCAACAAGGGGACTTTCAATAGGTAACTCTTAGGCAGTATAACACTAGGCTAAGTTTCAATTTCACAAGAAAAGGTTCATATATAGTCATCAATTGTCAATGGTCTGGCACAATAGTCTGTCTTCCTTCACTAAACATTGCCCTTGCACTCAGGTGATTCTTGATGTCCTCTTATAGAATGTAGCAGAATCTCCAGGATGGGAATTCAATATTCTTTTGGCTATTGTGTGGGTCTCCACCCACTGAGACAATGCCCCATGATCACTTGAACATATTCATATTTCTTAGAGGCATGCCCCAGGTAAAGCCCTTCCCATGCATCCCCACATCACTGACACCCAGCACAAGTGATCCTCTGCCACCACTGCTGTGACTCTTCTGTGATTCAAAACCTCTCCAAAAATGAAGCCAACAAAATAAACAAATAAAATTAATATGAAAATGAATTACTAATTTTAAAAATAATCAATAAAATATGACAATTAAAACAATTTGAAATAATAAAATAATAATGAAAAAAATTTCAACATTGGCTCATTCATCACTGTAACATCTGCTCTCTTGTATGTACAGTGACATTTTATTCCAAATATCCCCCCTGTGTCTTATTTTTTCATTTTATCTTCTAAGGAGCTTTAGGATACAGAAAAGTCACATAAAGAATACAGATGATTTTCACATACCCAGCACCCTCCCTCTTTACCCATCTCCCTTAGGAAAGCCACTTTTCATGCTGATGGTACATTAGTTACAATTGGTGTACAAATATTGAAGCATTGCTACTAACCATGGTCAATGGTTTACCTTATGGTCTAAATTTTAGATTGTATACTTTTATAGATTTTGACAAAATTTGAAGTTGCCTGTATCCACTATCGCAAAATCATGCTAAACAAATCTAATGCCCTAAAACTGCTCTATATTCCATCTATTCTGTTCTTCGCTCCCCCTCCCCACGGAAAATATGGTAATCATTAAGCTTCAATTTTTGAAGGTAAATTTCACAGTTACTTGCAATAATATTGAGGGCTTGACATATTGGTCAGTTTTCTTTTATTAGCCACTGTCTGTGTTCTCAAGGGTTTCTTGTCCCTCTAATTGAGAACATAGCAGTACTCCCTGCGGTGGGAGTTTAGTAATTTCTTGTTCATTGTGTGGGTGTCCACCCACTGATATAACACACTATGACAAG
>JAQZBX010030812.1:0-26635 GCA_029593785.1 Cabassous unicinctus | reverse complement strand
TTGAAATTATACAAAGCACCTTCTCAGATCATAATAGAATGAAACTAGAAATCAATAACAGACAGGAAAAAAGTAAATTTCCAAATGTGTGGAGATTGAACAACACACTCCTTAATATTTGGTGCGTCAAAGAAGAAATTGCAAGTGAAATCAGTAAATATATTGAGACAAATGAAAATGAGAACACAACGTATCAAAACTTATGGGATACAGCAAAGACAGTAATTTCTAGTAGCTTTGTTGAGGATTTTTCAGTAGATACTAGATATAAGATCATATCATCAGTAAATAGTGAAAGTTTTACTCTTCCTTTCCTATTTGTGTGCCTTTTATTTCTTTATTAGTCTAATTGCACTAGATGGAAACTGGCACAGTGTTGAATAACAATGGTGACATTGAGCATCTTTTCCTGTTGATGGTCTCAGAGGGAAAGTTTTCAATCTTTCATCACTGAGTAGTGTATTAGCTGTAGGTTTTTCATATGGGCATTTTACTATACTGAGAAACCTTCTATTTCTATCTTTTTTAATGTTTTTATAAAGGAAAGACGCTTCATTTTGTCAAATGCTTTTTCTGCATCAATTGAGAGGATCATAGGATTTTTCTTCTTCAATTTATCAATGTGGTTTATTATACTAATTAATTTTCCTGTGTTGAACCATCCTTGCTACCTAGGATAAAATCCAGTTTATTCGTGGTGTATAGCTCTTTTAGTGTGCTTTTTCCTCTGTTTGTAAATCGTTTTTGAAGATTTTTGCATTTATATTCAACAGAGTTATTGGTCTGTAATTTTCTTTTTTTGTAGTATCTTTTTGTGCTTTTGGTATTAGGGTGATGTTGACTTAAAAGAATGAGCTTAGTAGCATCTTACCTACTCAATATTTTGGAAGAGGTTGAGCAAGATTGGTATTAGATCATCTTTGAATGATCGGGAAAATTCATCTATAAAGCCATCTTGTCCCAGGCTTTTCATCTTTGGGAGGTTTTGATGACTGTTTCAACCTCTTCACTTGTGATTGGTTTGTTGAGGTCTTCTACTTATTCTAGGATCAGTGTAGGTGATTTGTTGGTTTCTAAGAATCTGTCTATCTCCACTACATTGTATAGCTTTTTGGCTTACAATTGTTCATAGTATTCCTTTATGATCTCTCTTATTTTTGCAGGGTCAGTGGTAATGTCCTCCTTCTCATTTCTGATTTTATTTATTTGCATCCTCTTTCATATTTTCTTTGTCAGACTAGATAATGGTTCGTTGATTTTGTTGATCTTCTCAGAGAACCAAATTTTGGTTCTGTTGATTCTATTTTTTTGTTGCTTTTGTTGTTCCCAATTTCATTTATTTCTGCTCTGATCTTTACTATTTCTTTCCTTCGGGTTTCTTTGGGATTAGTTTCCTGTTCTTTTTCTAGCTCCTACAGGTGTGCAGTTGTGTCTTCAATTCTAGCTCTTTCTTCTTTTTAATGTAAACATTGAGGTCTATGAATTTCCTTTTCAGCACTACCTTTGTAGTTTCCCATAGGTTTTGATGTGTTTTCATTTTGATACATTTCAAGGTGTTTATTGAATTCTCTTGCAATTTTTTTTGTTTGACCCAATGATTATTTAAGAGCATATTGTCTAATCTCCATATATTTATGACTTTTCCCATTTTCTATCTGTATTGTTTTGGGAAACAGAACCAGTAGGAGATATCTATGAATAGGATGAGATGTATAAGATTCTCTGATGTGACTGTGGTGATGCACAAGTCCGTGTTCTGCAGGGAGGCTGCAAACCAGGGGCTCTGATGAAAGTCTGATGAAGGTCCTTGATGATTTCTGGGAGATATTCACTGTCCAAAGATGAGGCGGGAAATTCTCTCTGAATGCTGAAATCAGTTCCCCCTTTAAGGGATGCAACTGATTAGATAAAATGTCACTCATTGCTGATGGCATTGTCAGGCTGCTCATAGAAGTAATCAGCCATCTATGTAGTAAACTTACTGATGACAAAAGCCCATAAATGTCGTTATATTATAATTAGCCATTGCTTGCTTAACCAAACCTGGGCATAATAATCTGGCTGAGATGCCACATTAGCCTAACTATCACAGTCCACCTGTTGTCAACTTGGCAACCATACATATTACCTTAAACCAAACTATAATAGACAATAATAGACATTATTGTTTTAAACAATGTTCAACTCTCCTATGTACAACCGGAAATGCATTAATTTCCTACAGAATTGGGTGCAACTACTTGGGGATTATTTACTCTTAAACTTGACATCCTTAAATATTATGACATGAAACTAGTACAACTTCTCATATGATGAGAGAAAAGGTTGAGGAAGAAAACAAAGAAATTTGTTTTATATTCATATACAATCATACTCATAATGAAACAAGGAAGAAGGATTCATGACTATTACAGTCCTCATTTCTGTAACTGGTCATGTGGTCAAAGTACACATTTATCACCACCTTCTTCTACTACCCACTCCATGTTCCTGTTACCCTCAGCAAGCATATCAGCTGGCTGTGGTTCTTTGCCTGATGGAGTGACCCCAACTTCCATTCCTGAAGATTCTGGGCCATTTTTAGTCCTGCTTTGATTAGGTTGTTGCAATTTTCCATTAACTTTAATCGTAGGGCATGGCAGTACTAAGAGATGCCCTAGAATATTTCCTGTATTCCAGGCAAAGTCTTCTTTACCTTCATTGTATAGATGCAGTCCTATTTCCCCTTGATAGTTCCAGCTAGTAGAGTAATTACTTTCTTTGCCTGTTGATTCAGAGGTAAGAGGAGGCCAAAGTGGCCAGGTGGCAGTGTTAACTTCCAGTTCAATGGAATTAATGTTGTGTTCCCTGGTGGCAGCACTCCTCCTTTCAGAACTAAGACCTGTAGATCAGCAGAGTTTAATTTTGCAGGGACAGAAAGCAAAAATTTTCCTAGTGGGTCACTAGGGGTAATAGTGAATGGTGACACTCACGTTTCCAACCTTTAATTCCTGGACCTTTAAATCCTGGCTATGGGAGAAATAGCACCATAGAGTGGACACTTATCTAGAGCATATACAGCCTTCTGGAGGACAATGCTCCAAGTCTGCAAGGTTTAGCCACCTAGTTGGAACCATAATTGAGTCTTCAAAATGCCATTCCGCTGTTCAATCAATCCAGCTGCCTCAGGATGATGGAGTACATGGTAAGACCAGTGAATTCCATGGGCATGTGACCATTCCTGCACATCATTTTCCGTGAAATGGCTTCCTTGATCAGAAGTAATGTGGTGGGGAATGCCATGATGGTAGATAAAACATTCAGTAAGTCCATGTATAGTAGTTTTAGAAGAAGCATTGCATGCAGGAAATGTAAACCCAGATCCATGGTATGTGTCTATTCCAGTTTAAAAAAAAATGATAGTCCTTCCATGGTGGATGTGGCCCATTGTAATCAATCTGCCACCAGGTAGCAGGCTGATCACCTTGGGGAAGGGTGCCATTATAGGAGCTGAATGTGGGTCTCTGCTGCTGGAAGATTGGGCACTCAGCAGTGGCTGTAACCAATTCAGCTTTGGAGCATATTGCTGGGCCCATGAATAACCTCCATCCCTACCTCCATGGGCACTTTCTTCATAAGCCCATTGGGCTATGACAGGAGTGGCTGGGGACAGAGGTTTTGTATTCACCACAGAGTTGGTCAGAATATTCATTGATTATTAAACTCTTCCTCTGCTGAAGTCACCCCCTGGTGAGTCTTCACATAGGACACCAATATTTTCATGTTTTTGGTCATTCAGAAACATCTATCCACATACCACTTCCCCAGACCTCTTTTTTACCAATGTTCCAATCATTTTCCTTCTAATTCCCTGACCATCCAGCCAAACCATTGGCAACAACCCATGAAGAAATGTATAAATGCACCTCTGGCCATTTCTTCTTCCAAGAAAAGTGAACAACCAGGTGGACTGGGTGAAAATCTGCCCACTGGGAGGATTTGCCTTCAACACTGTCCTTCAGGGATGTCCCAGAAAAGGGCTGCAGTCCTGCAGCTGTCTACTTTTGGATGGTACCTGCATATCTTTCAGAACCACCTATAAACCAGACCCAAGTTTTTTCTTCTTCAGTCAGCTGAATGTAAGGGACTCTCAAGGAGGCCAAAGCTGTGGGCTGGGAAAGAGAAGGTAACATGGCAGGGATGGTGGCCATGGGCATTTGGCCTGCTTCCTCATGTAAGTTACTTGTGCCTTCAGGACCCCTTGAGCCCTAGCTTATATATACTACTTCCACTTTATTATCTAGTGCTGCTATGCATGCCCAACTTTATGGTTTGTTGGGTCAGACAATACCCAGCTCATGATAGGCAGCTCAGGTCTCATAATAACTTGATAACCCATGGTTAAGCATGCAATCTCTTTTAAGTCCCAGTAACAGGGCAAAAGCTGTTTCTCAAAAGGAGATTAGTTATCTGCAGAGAATGTCAGGGCTTTGTTCCAAAATCTTAATAGTGTGCAATGTGATTCTTCTATAGGGACCTGCCAAAGGCTTGAGACAGAATCTCTATTTGCCACTGTACTTCCAGCACCATTGAATCTGCTGAATAATATGGCCCAAGGGGTAGTGAAGTTTGCACAGAAGCCTGCACGTGTTGCAGAGCCTCCTCTTGTTCTGGTCCCCAATCAAATCTAGCATGTTTTCTGGTCACTCAGTAAAATGGCCAGAGTAGCACAACCAAATGAGGAATGTGTTGCCTCGAAAATCCAGACTGAACTAAGCATTACGTCTCTTTTTTGGTTATAGGAGGGACCAGATGCAATATCTTATCCTTCACTTTAGAGGGGATTTCTTGACATGCTCCACACCCCTGGACACCTAGAAATTTCACTGAGGTGGAAGGCTCCTGTATTATTGTTGGATTTATCACCTATCCTTTCTCAGGCAAATGTGTTAACAATAAGTATAGAGTCTTTGCTACTTCTTGTTAACTAAGTCCTATCAACATGATATCAATATAATGGACCAGTGTTATGTTTTGTGGGAGGGAGAGATGACCAACTTCCCTGCAGATGATATTATGACATACGGCTGGAGAGTTGATATACCCCTGAGGCAGGATAGTGATGGTATATTGTGGTCTTGCCAGCTGAAAGCAAGGTGTTTGTGGTGGTCCTAACTAATGGCAATTGAGAAAAAATCATTTGCCAGATTGACAGCTGCAGACCAGGTACCAGGGGATATGCTGATTTGCTCAAGCAATGATACTACATTTGGAAGAACAGATGCAATTGGAGTAACGACCTGGTTAATTTTATTATAATCTACTCTCATCCTCCAAGATCCCTCTTCTTCCAGCACAGGCCAAATAAGAGAGTTGAATGGGAATGTGGTGGGAATCACCAGCCCTGCATCCTTCAGATCATTGATGGTGGCATTAATTTCTGCAATCCCTCCAGGAATTCAGTATTGTTTTTAATTTACTATTTTGCTAGGCACAGGCAGTTCTAGTTGCTTCCACTTGTCCTTTCTTACCATAATAACTCCCACTCTACAGGTCAGGAATCCAATGTGGGAATTCTGCCAGTTACTGGTTATGTCTGTTCCTATTATGCATTCTGGAACTGGGGAAATAGCCACAGAATGGGCCTGGGGACCCACTGGACCCACTGGACCCACTGTGAGATGGACCTGAGCTAAAATTCCATCAATCACCTGAACTTCATAAGCTTCTACTCTGACTGGTGGGCCACAGTGATGTTTTGGGTCTCCTGAAATTAATGTCACCTCTGAATCAGTTTCTAATAATCCCTAAAATGTCTGATGATTTCCTTTTCCCCAGTGTTCCTTTACTCTGGTAAAAGGCCATAGGTCTCCTTGGAGAAAGGTGGGAGGAAGATTAACAGTATAAATTTTTGGCAGTTATACAGCATCCTTTCCCAAGGAGACCTGGACGTCTCCTAATTCAAGGGGCACTGGGTCTGTAAACTGTCTCAAGTCTGTGAGTTGCTGAACGGGCTGTTTCTCTGCATCTGTAACATGAACTAGGGTTTTGTTCACTTGATCAGAATGCTTCTGCTTATACAGATCCAGAAGAAATTTAGTAGACTGTCCATCTGTTTCACTTCTAGGTACCCCATAATCTATTAGCCAATACCATAACTCTATGCAAATCAGACTATTTTGAGTGTGGCTTTGAATCTGTCTTTCATTGTGGTAGCCACTCACATCTTGTCTTTGGTGATTAACTGCTGATACTTGACATTTATTGTTCCCAGATTTAGTCATCCCCATAATTTTTTAGGATTCTAATTCCACTACTGCCCTCCCTATGGTAATACTGGGACTACAGAGAAGAGCAACCACAAAGTTCTTCAGCGAAGATGGAGTTAGACTTATAAATTTATTCCTCACATTCCTGGTTAAAGGTGTGTCCTCTGGACATTCCTGAGATGGGTGGGCAGATCTTAAATGGTAAATCCATTCTAGCATTCCTATTTCTCTAGGCCTTTGAATTCCCTCTTCTACTGTATGCCAGGGCAAATAAAGCATCTTAACCTCAGACATGGTAGGTCATCTTTTGGTCCTTGTTTCCATCAGCCACCCAAACATACTGTAAGAACCCTTTCTAACCCCTTGCACTACAGCATTGAATCCCGAATTTTTGCTCAGTGGGCCCATGTCAATAAATTCAGCATGATCCAACTGGCAATATCCCAGGTTGATCATAGATCTAATCAGCCATCTGTGCAGTAAATTCACTGATGACTAAAGCCCATACATATCCTTATATTACAATTAGCCCTGAGATTGCTTGACCAAAAACTGGGCACAATTACCTGGCCAAGTTGACAAATTAGCCTATCATATCATCTATTATTAATTTCTAACTTCATTCTGTTATTATCAGAGGAAGTGTTTTATTTAATTTCAGGTTTTTAAATTTTATTGAGTTCTGTCTTGTGACCCAACGTGTGGCCTATCTTGGAGAAGGATCCAAGAGTCCTTGAAAGGAAGTATATCTTATATTTTTTGGGTGCATTGTTCTATAGATATTTGTTAGGTTTAGTTCATTTATCATATTATTCAAGTTCTCTCTTTCTTTAGTTATCTTCTGTCCAGATGTTCCATCCAGTACTGACTCTGGTGTATTTGAGTCTCCAAATATTATTGCAGAAACATCTATTTCTTCCTTCAATTTTTTGAAGTATTCTTTTTTTTAATTTATTGAAGTATATCACTCATACATAAACATAGACAAACAATAAGTGTATAATAATAGTTGTGAACTTACAAAAAAAAACATACATAACACCATACAGGGCTCTCATAACTCACCCTACCACCAATACCTTGATTGTTGTGAACATTTTTAATTAATGATGATAGAGTACCCTCAAAATATTACTAATAATGAAAGTATCTTATATTTGGCATATTTCCCCTGAGCCCACCCTAGTATTATTTTATATCATTTATTCATGAATGTACACAAACAATAAGTGTATAGTAAAAGTTGTGAACCTACAAATCAAATATACATAACATCATACTGTGTTTCCATACATCAACCCACCACCAACACCTTGCATTGTTGTGAGACATTTGTTACAAATTATGAAAAAAAAATCATCAAGATATTACTACTGAGGTAGAGCAGCAAGATGTTGTTGGTTTAAAAGCGTGCTCACCATATCTCTCGCAAGGGATGGCTGATTTGGGTTAAGAACCTGCCAGTGTGGGCTGTTTTGGGAACCCACAGAGGGGGAGGATTCAGGGCATCTATCTGGGGGAAGCTGGACAGAGGGATAAGTTGCTCGAGGTGAAACCATGAGTTTCTCATTCTGTGGCTGGAAAGTGTGGCCAGCTAAGCCCCAATATCAGAGCAGGAAGCTGCTGTGAGATCCAACTGCTCCTGGCCATCAAACAGGAGGGAGTGTTCTCCTAAAGTGTGAAGGTTCTGGCAAGGGGTGGAGAGGGTTTCCTTTCAGTGTGTTGAGTTTCCTGGACCCCATTTGAGTTTTGGGGTGCATACGAGCTGGCTCAAAGTAACACCAGAAAGGAGAGCTGAATTGGTTGAGGAAGCTTGATTTACCTAATAACCCTGGGACAGAGAAACTTCACCTGGGATGGTGTGGAGTCAGGCAATTGACTAATCCAGAGCTGAAAACTATCAAAATGTCAAGTTCCCTAAGGGAGGCAGGCAGTAGAAAGCACTTAATAAGGTTCCAAGAACCTATTTAGGGTCCCCTGGGAGGAGGGAGTGGTCTGGAAGAGGGTTGAGAGTCATTTTTCTGTGGTGAGGTAAGTCACCAGGGTCCCATTTGAATTTTAGAAGGGAATTCAAACTGACTAGAAGAAATGAGGGGCTTATCCACTCACACAAGTTATTGCATCCTGGCACCCTGGGAGAGAAAGCAATAATAGAAAGGGAGCAGAGACAGACTCCTAATGAGCAGGAATCTACCCAAATGCAAAGAGTCAAACCTGCCAGAAAGAAAGTGACTGGATAGCTTTCTGAAGAGCTAACACACCCAATAAGAAAGATTAGCTCAGTGGAGGAGATTCTGCCTTGAATATAAAAGGCCCCTACTTCAATTCCTGGCTCCTCTTAGAGCAGTGATTCACCAGGATATCAAACATCCAGCTGATAATTTAGGACAGGAAGAACATAGATATTATTTTTGTATTTGGTTCTCTTGGGTTCCTTATTTTTCCTTAAATTTAATTTTAAAAATTAACTTAGTTTACTCACTAAAACCCTCTGCAAAATCTGCAGAGGGCAGGCTGCAGGGTAATCGATGAACACCGACAGTCTGAGAGGCTCTTCAGGGGGAAGAGCTGTTTTTCCTTGGTTTGTGTTTGCTTCCTTGTGTGTGTGTGTTTGTTTTTCTTTCCTTTTGGTCTCTCCCCCTTTTATTTATTTTTTTTAATTAGGTGCTGCTGGCTTGTTTCTTGTTTGTTGTGTTTCCTTTTCCTTTATTTCCCTTTTCTGTGCATACCAGTTTTGTCTACCAATGCTATCTCTTTCCCTTCCTTCATATTTCTATCTTCTGCTTTCTCTTATTGTTCTTATATTCCACCTCTCTTTGTTTAGTCCTCGATTTTTCTGGATTTTATTACTATCTTGTCCTTCCTCTTTTCTTTCTTTCATTAACTGCTTTCTTTTTGTCTTTTCTTTTCTCTTTCCCTCACTCCTCATCATTCTGACCTTTTATTTCATTCTATATATTGTTCTGTATTCAGTTTCCCATTTCATTATTGATACTTCATTTTAATATTTCTATTAATCTACACAGCTTACATGAGTTAAATATTACTTTTCCAAGGACTTATATGGTTCCTCTAATAACTTTTACTATTAATATTACTGTTATCCTTTTTCTTTTCTTACCTCTTTTGCTTTCTCTGACCCTAATCTTTTCCTTCAAGGGAACATAGACAACAGCTAGGAAATAGAATAAGAGGAACAAACTGTCAAAGAGAAAACTTAACACATACACACAAAACTGCACCTAAATAAAACCCTAGAGTAGAAAGAGAAGCTAATAAATGAAATAAAACCATCAATATAAAGAGATGACCAGACAGCAACAAAATTTACCAACCATACTAAGAAACAGAAATACATGGCTTAGTCCAGTGAACAAATTAAAAACCAGGAAGAGATGCAGAACATTGAACAACTAATGAAAGTCATCCAAAGAAATATCATAGACCAACATAAAGAAGTGAAGGAAGAGATCAAAGATATTAAGAAGACACTGGGAGAACATACTGAAGAAATTGTAAATATACATAAAAAGATAGTAGATACGATGGTGATGAATGACTCAATCCAAGATATCAAAAATACACTGGAAACACATAACAGCATCTTTGAACAGGCAGAGGAAAAAACTAGTGATGTGGAAGACAGACCAACTGATATTAAACAGATAGTAGAAGAGATAGACCAGAAGATAGAAAAAATCCATCAGGGACTTAGGGATTTGAACGACAACAGAAAATGCACAAACATATGCATTATAGTCATCCCAGAGGGAGAAGAGAAGGGAAAGGATACAGAAGGAGTGTTGGAAGAAATAATGGCTGAAAACTTCTGTTCCCTATTGAGGGAGATGGATTTACATATCCAGGAAACACAGTGCACCCCAGACATTATAAATCCCAACAGGACTTCTCCAATACATATATTTGTCAAACTATCCAATGCTCAAGAATGAGAAAATACTGGAGGCAGTAAGAGCAAAGAGAACCATCACATTCAAGGGAAGCTCAATAAGATCATTGCTGATTTCTCATATGAAACCATGGAGGCAAGAAGGCAGTGGTATGACATAGTTAAGGTAATAAAATGAAACTTTCAGCCAAGAATTCTTTCTCCAGCAAAGTTGGCATTCAAAAATGATGGAGAGTTCAAAATATTCACAGATAAACAGATATTAAGAAAGTATGCCAATAAGAAAGCTGCCCTTCAAGAAATACTAAAAGGAATTCTGCACATTGAAAGGAAAAACCAGTAGAGAGAGAGTTGAAGGAGAGTGTAAGAACAACTGAAAAGACAAAAAGAGAAATAAATCCAACATATGACATGTGTAAACCCAAAGAAAATATGGCTAATGTAAGTAATTCCTTGAGATTAATAACCCTGAAAGTTAATGGATTAAACTTACCAGTCAAGAGATTGGCAGAAGGGATAAGGAAAATGAACCATCTATATGTTGTCTACAAGAAGCTCACCTTGGACCCAGGAACACAAGGACACAGAAAGGAATTGCTGGAAAACAATCTTACAAGCAAATAACCAAAAAAGGGCAGGAGTAGCTATATTAATAGCAGATAAAATAGACTTTAAATGAAAAACCTTTCTAAGAGACAATCTTTCAAGAAGAAAGAACAATCATAAACATATATGCATCTAACCGAGGTGTTTCAAAATACATGAGGCAAACACTGGAAAAACTAAGTGGAGAAATAGATACCTCTACAATTAGAGTGGGGGACTTTAATACACCATTATCACCATTAGACAGAACATGTTGACAGAGAATCAATAAAGAAACAAAGACTTTGAAAAATATGTAAGAAGATCTGGACCTATAAGACATGTACAGAACACAATATCCAAATACATTGGAATATATATTCTTCTCCAGTGCACATGGATCATTCTTCTAGATAGATCACATGCTAGGCCTTAGAAAAATGCTCACTGAATTCAGAAAGATTGAAATTATACAAAGTAATTTCTCTGACCACAATGGAATGAAGTTGGAAATCAGAAAAGGCCAGAGAACAAGATTAGGCACATATGTGGAAGTTAAACAACACATTCTCAGACAAACAGTGGGTCATGGAGGAAATGTCAAAAGCAATCAGTAACTACCTTGTAGTGAATGAAAATGAAAACAAAACATACCAAACCTATGGAATGCAGCAAAAGCTGTATGGAGATGGAAATTTATAGCCATAAATGCACAAATCACAAAAGAAAAAAGAGCTAAAACCAAAGACCTAACTGCACACCTGGAGGAATTAGAAAAATAACAACAAACTAGCCCCAAAAGAAGTAGAAAGAAGGAAATAACAAAGATTAGAGAAGAACTAAATGAAATAGAAAATAAGAAAGCACTAGAAAAAAATAAACAAAATGAAAAGCTGTTTCTTTGAGAAGATCAATAAAATTGACAAACCCTTAGCTATACTAACAAGTAAAGAGAAAAGATGCAAATACACAAAAAAGAAATGAGGAAGGGAATATCACCACTGACCCTGCAGAAATTAAGGATATTATAAGAGGATACTTTGATAAATTATATGCCAACAAGAAGGATAATTTAGATGAAATTGACAAATTTCTAGAAACTCACAAGCAGCCTACTTTGATGAAAAATGAAATTGATGAACTCAACAGATCAATCACAAGTAAAGAGATAGAATCAGTCATGAAAAACTTCCCATCTAAGAAGAGCCCAGGACTAGATGGCTTCACAGGTGAATTCTACCAAATATTCTGGAAACAACTAACACCATACCTGCTTAAACTTTTCCAAAAAAAAAAAAAAATAGTAGAAGTAGGAACATTGCCTAACTTATTCATTGATGCCAACATTACCCTAATACCAGGGCCAAAGACACCAAAAGAAAGGAAAACCAGAGACCAATCTCTCTAATGAACCTAGATGCTAAAATCCCCAACAAAATACTTGCTAAACATATTCAATAATACATCAAAAGAATTATACACCATGACTAAGTAGATTTCAACACAGGTATGCAAGGAGGGTTCAACATAAGAAAATCAATTAATGTAATGCACCACATAAACAGATTGAAATTTTTTAAAAATCACATGATCATCTCTACAGATGCAGAAAAAGTATTCAACAAAATACAGCACCCCTTCCTGATTAAAAAAAAACAAACACTGCAAGAGATAGGAATAGAAGAAAACTTTCTAAACATGATATAGGGTATATATGAAAAACCCGCAACTAACATTATATTCAATGGTGAAATCCTAAAAAATTTCCCCGTAGGATTGGAAACAAGACAGGGAGGCCCATTATCAGTGCTCCTATTTAACATTGTACTAGAAGTACTTGCTCAAGCAATGAGGCAAGAAAAAGATATAAAAGACATACAAATTAGAAAAGAAGAAGGAAATATTTCACTACTTGCAGAAGACATGATTCTATACATAGAAAGCCCTGAGAAATCTACAAAAAAGCTTCTAGAACTTATGAGTTCAATAGTTTCGAAGGTTATAGAATAGATGTGCAAAAATCAGTAGCATTTCTCTACACCAATAATGAACAATTTGAGGAGGAAATTAAAAATCCCATTTACAATAGTAACTTAAAGAACCAAATACATAGGAATAAATATAACTAAAGATGTAAATGACTTATACACAGAAAATTATAAGCAAAGTTAAAGGAAATCAAAGAATACTTAATAAATGGGAGAATATCCCCTGTTCATGGGTAGGAAGACTAAACATCATTAAGATGTCTCTCTTACCCAAAATAAACTACAGATTTAATGCAGTCCCAATAAAAATCAACAGAGCATTTTTCACTGAATTGGAAAAACTAACTATGAAATTTATTTGGAAGGGTAAGAGGGCCCAAATGGTGAAAGACATTGAAAATGAAAAATGAAATTGGAGGAAGCACACCACCTGACTTTAAAAATACTACAAAGCTACAGTGGTCAAAACTGCATGGTATTGGCACAAGGGTAGACATACCAACCAAAGGAATAGAATTGAGAGTTCTGATATAGATCCTCACATATACAGACATCTGATATTGAACAAGGCCACCTATCCCACTCAACTGTGAGAGAATTGGGTCTTCAACAAATGGTGCTTGGAGAAGTGGATATTCATATCCAAAAGAATGAAAGAGGAACACCATCTCATACCTTATACAAAAATCAACTCAAGATGGAACAAAGACTAAATATAAGAGCCAGGACCATAAAGATCTTAGAAGATTATGTAAGGAATCATCTACAGGACCTTGTCATAGGAAGTGGTTTCATAAACTTCACACCCAAAGCACAAGCAGAAAAAAAAAATAGATAAATGGGATCTCCTCAAAATTAAAAGCTTTTGCACCTCAAAGGAGGTTATCAAGAAAGGAAAAAGGCAGCCTACCCAATGGGAGAAAATATTTGGCAACCATATATCTGATATGAGTCTAAAATCCAGCATATATAAAGAAATACTATACCTTACAAAGAAAAAACACAACCTATTTAAAAAATGGGCAAGTGATTTGAAAAGACCCTTCTTCAAGGAAGAAATACAAATGGCGATAAAGCACATGAAAAGGTGCTCAACATCACTGGCTATTAGGGAATGCAAATCAAAACTACAATGAGATATCATCTTACCCCCCTTAGACTGGTGACTATTAAAAAACAGAGGACCACAAGTGTTCCAGAGGATATGGAAGAACGGGAACCCTCATCCACTGCTGGTGGGAATGTAGAATGACCCAGCCATTGTGGAGGACAGGTTGGCCATTCCTCATAAATCTAACTATAGAACTGCCATAAAATCCAGCAATTCCAATGCTGGGTATATACCTAGAAAAATTGAAAGCAAGGACACAAACAGATATGTGCACAGCAATGTTCAAGGTGGCATTATTCACTATTGCCAAAAGTTGGAATCAACACAAATGCCCATCTAGAGATGAATGGGTAAATGAAATGTGTTATATACATACAATGAAATATTGCTCAGCTCTAAGAAGGAATTCAGTGCTAACACCCAGGATAAGATAGATGAATCTTGAGGACTTTATTTTGAGTGAAGCAAGGCAGGCATCGAAAGACAAATATTACATGACCTCACTGATATGAATTAAGCAAATCAAGCAGACTCAGAGCTATTGTCTGGAAGATTGGTTTACAGGAAATAGAAAGGGAGAAGATTGTGAGCCAATGCCTATATGGATGAAATCTATGATAATGTGGAAGTGTGTAGTTGGACATTGATAGGATAGGACAGAAGGGTCGTGAAACTATTGGCTTGGGTGGTGCAGGTTTGACAGGTGGGTAGAGTAGGGATGGTGGGTTGGACGGTCCATAGAGCTTGGGAGAGGGTTGGGAGAAGGACCAGGTGAACATGGAATTGGTGGGTATGCGGTTGAAAATACAAAATTGGGAATGTTTTTTTGGCAATATAACAAGGAAGGGTTACTGGTTTAGGGTGTTGGATGGAGGTCATTCGGGACACAGCACATCTAGGGCAGGCTTCTAGGGAGTGTGCCAGTGAACATTTTGTCATAATGTGTTGTGTCTCTGGGTGGAGACCCGCACAATGAGTGGGAAGGAGCTGGACTCCCATCCTGAGGAAGACTGATATGTTCTCAAACATAGGGGCAGGATTCTTTTGAGAGCATGGTTTGTTCCTAATATGGGAAGACAAACCAATGTGTCAAGACCTCATTGTTGTTGCAATTAACTATGAATCTTGTCATCCAAGGAGTAAAGCTAGGTGGTCACCTTGGGCCCCACTGGGGTTGGAGAGTTAAGGCTAGAATAGATGGAACAGGGGATATTTAGTGGGCAAAGGAAGTGTTCTACATGCCCTTGAAATAATGGACACAGTCTATGTTAAATATCCAAATTTATAAAATTATAGAGTCTAAAATATAAACCATAACATAAACTATTGACAAGGGTTAGTAGCTATGTTTCACTATTTGCATATCAGTTGTAACACAATATACCATCCACATATAAAAAGTTATTAATAAGGAAAGGAGAAAAAGGGGGAGGATGTTTGGTATACGGCAGTCCCTTGTATTCTGTATGTAACTTTACTGCAACCTAAATCTTGAAAACAAAATGACAAAAATAAGACACTTGGAAATAAATGAAAGAATAGATCACTGTACATATAGGACAACAGATATTACAGTGATGAAAAATATTTTAAAAATTTAATATTTTTCATTATTTTTTAGTATCCCAATTTTTAAATTTTATAGTATTTTTAGTTTTCTTTAAATTTTTATTTACTTTATTTCTTATATTTAAACCTACCCTTATTATTTCATTTTCCTATTAATTGCATTTGGCTATTTTATTGGCTTCATTTTTGAAGAAGCTTGAGATCCCTGTTGCATTACAACTGGGGCAGTGAAGGATTATTGGTGTGGGATATCAGTGATGTGAGATACATTGGAGGAAGTTCACTTGGACATACATATAAGGTATACAAATGTATTCAAATGTTCATGGGGCATTGTCACAGTGGAAGGAGATTCACACAATAACCGAGAGAATATTGAATTCCCACCCTGGAGTCCTTTGTCATGTTCTCTAAAGTAGCAGCAACTGTCCCCCAAGTGCAGGGCAATGACTGGTGAAGGAGAACGGTCCATTGATGGGCCCTTGATATTGATTACTATGCTTGTGAGCCTTTGCTCTTGAAATTGAAACTTAGCCTAGTGCTGTGGGGTGCCTAAGTGTTGCCTCCTGAGAGCCTCTTTGTTCCTCAAATGTGGCCTCTCTCTAAGCCAAACTCAGCATATAAATGCATTACCTTCCCCCCAGTGTGGGACATGGCTCCTGAGGATGATACTTCCTGACAACGTGGGATAACTACCAAGTACCAACTAGCAATGCAATTGGAAAAAGACCTGGAATAAAAGGGGAAAACATAAAGACAAATGAGTTTATATGACTAAGAGACTTCAAAGTGAGTCAGGAGGTCATCCCAGAGGTAACGCTTATAAACATCTCAGCAGGATATCTTAGACTGCCAAAGTGGATGCTACCTCAAATAGTGGGGCTCCTGAGGGCTCTGGAGACACCCAGGTCATATGGTCAGTGAAGAAACCTCCAGAGTTTGATGCTTTGGCAGTGGGCCCTTCTTTGGGGTTTGTGCTCCTGAGAGTGACAGAATTTGGCTCAGTTTTGGCTTCCCTACACATTTTCAACTGTTCCTTTGATTTGAACCTATATTTGATGCTGGAGTTTAGGTATACATCCAAGTGACTTGAATCTTTAGGCTGTCCATGTGCCAGCTGGGCCCTAAGCTTCAGTGGAGTTGCAGTGCCTACTCTCCAATTCATTGCTGTCACCCAGGACAACAAACAAGGAGGTGAGGATTGACAACCACCTTACTTAGGAAATGAGAGAGCCTATAACTGCAAGCAAGAAAGCTGCATCCATTAGCTGTATAGAATAGAAGCCCCCTCTCAATTATATGTGGAGTGGACATCACCATCCCATAATCCTCAGGATTGGGGAATGAACTATGGACTAGAGTGGACTTAAGGTAGTTTACAATAGACTTGTTGTTCTAGCAGTGGAACTAACTACAGCATTGATGTGGAGGCAGTGGCCACTGGAGGCTCTGGGGACAGGTGGAGGGAAAGACAGGTATAATGTGGGGGTTTTCTGGGGACTTGGGAATCATCCTGAATGGCATGGCACTGACAGATATATACCATTATATATCTTCCTATAGCCTGCAGAGTTGTGTGGGAGAGTGTAAACTAAAATGTGAAATGTGTCCATGCTCAATGGCAATGCCCCAGGATGTGTTTACCAATTGCAATGAATGTGCCATAATAATGAAGGATGTTTATGTGGGAGTGTGTGGGAGGTGTGAGGAGTGGGGTATTTGGGAATCCCTATATATTTTTTGTAACATTTGTGTAATATAAATATCTTTAAACAAATAAAAAATATATTTAAAAAGTCACTACTAACTATATCTTACATTTGATGTTTTTTTCCCAACCCACTCATTATTTTTTTTTTAAATCTATTTTCATTACAGAAGTTATGAACTTACAAAATGATCATGTACATGTGCAGAATTCGCATACAACACCCTTCCATCCATACACCACACCATGGTGGAAAATGTGTTACAGATTTTGAGATATTATCACCAGACCATTACTATTAACCATGGTCCATAGCATACATCTGGCACACTTTTTCCACACTACCCCATTATCAACACAGTACATCTTTGGCATAGATGCATGAAACTTATATTTTCCTATTAACCACAGTCCATAGGTAATCCAGGTGTATTTTTCCCATTCTTATCCACATTCCCCCCACCCTGCAAAAGTGGCACACATCTGCTCTAACTCACAATAGACACTCTTGCAACTGTACCACCAACCACAATTCTCATCCACCTCTGGGTTTACTGCGTTATTCACTCCCTAGATTGTTCTCTAGCTTTCTTTCAATTAACATTTACATCCCTAGACTACCTTTCCAGCTACATTCCCCATGTATAAACCAGCTGTTACTCATTATAATGTTACCATCAACTCTATATATTTCTACACTTTTACAGTAAAGTTTATTAAAACTTCTAAATACATTAAGTATCATTAGTCTATCTCAGTCCTCCTCTTATATCCTTTAAGAATACACCACCCATAACCAGGTCTTGAGATGTTTTCCCACATTTTTTTCTAAAGGCTTTATTGTTCTTGCCTTTATATTTCGGTTTTTGAAACATTTTGAGTGAATTTTTGTATTAGGCGTCCTCTTTCTTTCTTTTGTCTATGGATATCCAGTTCTTTTAGCACCATTTGTTGAATGAACTGTTTTGCCCTAACTGGATGGGTTTGACAAGCTTGTCAAAAATCACTTAGCTGTTTGATGTGAGGGTCTATTTTAGAGTTCTTAATTTAGTTTCTTTGGTCAATCTGTCTGTCCTTATGCCAGTACCATGCTGTTTTTACCTCTGTAGCTACATAATATGATTTAAAATCCAGAAGTGAGAGTCCTCCAACTATGCTTTTCCTTTTTAAGATGTTCTGGATATTCAGGTCCTGTTACCCTTCCAAATAAATTTGATAAGCATGCTTTCATTTATTTTTACAATGCTGGTGGAATTTTTTTTATCTAGATTGCATTGAAGCTGTATATCTATTTGGGTAGAATTCACAACTTAAATCTATTTAGTCTTCCAAACCATTAGCATGGAATGTTCTTCCAATTATTTAGGTCTTTTTTTTTAGTTAATTAATTTTTTTTATATTTTAAAAGATGCTAAGATTACATAAATGTTACACAAAAATTACAGGGATTCCCATGTTCCCCACCTCCCACACCTCCCACAACCTCCCACATAAACATCTTTCATTAGTGTTGCACATCACCTGCAATGGATATACACATCCTGAGGCTTTGCCACTAAGCATGGACCATAGTTCACATTGTAGACCACACTCTTTCCCACACAGTTCTGCATGTTATATGCTGATGTAAAATGGTCTATGTCTGTCATTGTAATGTCACACAGGATAATTCCCAAGTCCTGAAAAAGCCCCTGTATTAGCAGTTCTGGAGTTCTGGCTCTAGATCCACTTTCATTCCAACCCCAATGGGGAAGTTGAATGCTACTGGCGGTCAAGTGGGAGCAGCAGTAGCTGCTACTTTTGCAGGGGTGAGTGGTACAAGGCGACTGCCCAGTCCACTCCTGGATTGTCTAGGATTAGCCATGATGTTATTGGTGTTACTGGCTTGGTGGAAAGTCAGGAACAGGGCAAGTGGATGGGGTGGAGGGGTGCCTCTTGCCCATGACCTTACCAGGTGCACTGATGGCAGAGAGGTGGGCAGAAGAGAGAGGCAAGGCAAGGCAAGGGAAGAGGTGAGCAGGTGCAGGGTAGGCAAGTGGTCAGAGGATAAAGCATAGGACAGGGATGAGGGTAAGAAAAGGGAGAAACAGAGGAGGGAATGTGGAATGAGTAGGAAGCCACCTGGGGCAGAGATGGAACTGCTGGTGGTTGGGGTGACACTTAGACAAGGCAAACCAGAAAAGAGGTGCGGGGTGAGGGGAACCCGGGAGGCAGGGGTGAGGAGGCTCTCAGGGTGAAGGTAAAAAACAGGGATGGGAATGTGGGAGCCAATGTCAGGGAGGATTCAGAAGTCAGGGATAAGGGAAAGGATGTGAGGGACGGCATTGTTGAGGGGATGGCCAGGGTGGGATAAGGGAGGAACGAGGAAAAGGGAGGGAAAGAGGAAGGAAAGGAAAGAACCAGGATGGTGTCTCCAAAGGGATGTTGGGCTTTCCCAGACACCACCTGGAGGGAGGTTCTCAATCCCAGCAGTGCTGCCAGGGTCTCCCACAGAGGAGAAGGTGGTTTTGCCCCTGGAGGAAAGAGTGAGCCGGCTGAGGCAAGGACAGAGGACCCAGCCAGAGATGTGACAGGCTGGTCACTCTGAGGGTGTGGAGGCAGACTGGCGGCCAGACACTGGGATGCTGAAGGGGGCACAGAGGGAGCAGCATCCTCCACAAGGTCCCCCTTAGGCAGATGGCCATCCCAGGGAGATGGAAAGGCCCATGGGTGACAGGTGATGTCAGAGTGTCTGGCCAGTACAGGTTGGTTGTGCAGGGGGCTGCAGGAAATAAAATAGAGGCTTTAGTCAGAAGAAAAACGGGGGCAGGAAGCCCTAGTAGGCCTGGCTGGGGGAGGGACTGATGGTGCCTCATGTCCCAACTGATTTCTTGCATCCCTGACTTTCTAGCAGACATTTTACCGACTCCCCATGGCTTTCCTATGCATTTCTTCTCTCTGTCTTCCCCTCACTTATCCCCCCTGCTCTGGGAACCTGGATAGCACAAGCCATGCTCAGGAGGGTGAGCAGTAAAAGACGAATAAAGATGAATCACCTTTTTTGAGGAGGACTCACACCTGGTGTCCCCACGGCGCCTCCCTGGCAAGCTCTTCAAGCTGGGAAGAAGTCAGGAGACTGGGTTACATGAGGTGAGGGCAGGAGTAAAACACCCTCAAAGTGGATGCATGTCACAGCCCATTGGGTGAGTCTATTAGATAAATAGATTCGAAGAGCTCCAAGGATGAGGCTACAACGTCAAATGGTCAAGAGTAACAGTGGAGGGGCTCACACATGTTTAACCTGCAATCTTTTATAAAGGACTTTCACACTAATTGTATCATGTGATCCTGACAAATATCATGTAAATTAAACTGAAAACAACTTATTTCACTGAAGAATCTCAGGTTTAGAGCAATTAAACTTTGTCCCTAGCAGGCTGCACAATTCCTGCTTTCCCAACCCACCAAGATTTGTTTCACTGTGTCTCACACATGCCACATCTCCAGTACCTTCCCTCTTTCTTTACAAGGATGTGCAGGATGTGAGAGTGTTCCAGGGTTTGATTGTCCTCCTTGAGATCATGCCCTCTGGGACCTTTGCTGTCTGAGAGGGTCTTTAACAACTGATAGGCTCAGACTATGAAGGAGACTTGGGCTGTCAGGGATTGGGATGTGGGTTCACACTTGGAGCTCGTGTGTTGGAGAGCAGAACATTATCTGTTAATTAACCATTTTTCTCCACTTTCTTGCCTCTGCACTGATGCTGTGAGACCAAAAAGAAGATACAATTTCATGGGATACAATCTCTGTCTTCTCAAGGAAATCTTCAGACCCTTACCCATGAATAACATATCATTTGTATTTGTTAAAAATTTTAAGTGAGTTAATTCCTTTGATTATTTTTTCATCTTTGAATAATAAATTTTTCTGGATGAGATATCAATTGACTTTTATTCAGGAGACCTTTTTCTGTCAGGAGTCCTCTTATGAACCCAGCATAAAACCTCCAACCCACAGAAGCATGTGTGGCCTTACAAAAGGATGCTGGTCTCTGACATCACTGATCCTTCCAGAGGCTCAGCACTGCTCTCACCATGAACCCTACCACATGGACCAGGATTGGCCCAGAGATATCTGATGTGGGATATGGACAGTGAACAAGTGTTGAGGGACTGTCTTCAGTTGAATACCCTGAAATTCCTAAACATTGCAACCTAAAGCCACAAAAAATGTGTTTAGGAATTTGTCCTCGAGCCCTCTGCCACACCCACATGGATGGTCTGTGAGGTTTGGATTGAAACGATTGCCCTACTCCAATATTGCCTTCCCCTCCCTGCTCCCTACATGATGATCTCTTCTCTCTGAGAGTTTAGCCTCTGTATCTACATAATGGGCTTAGAAAAGTGGGAAGTGGGAAGGGAGAAAACAGTGACTTTCTACTGTAGACTGATCTCAGGGTCCCTTACCTCACTCAAGTCCAGATATTGCTTGATTCTTGGGAATATCAACTTCCTCTGCCTGTAGTGGAGCAAGATGATTAAGGGCCCCACTACAGACAGGAATAAGAAAAGAGAATCCAGGACCCAGGTAGCTGAGCATGGGCTCAGCCACTGGGAACTGATATAAATCACAATGGAGAAAACACTCTCTACCATCCACAGCGAAGCGCTGCCTCAAGCAACTGGCACTGGGAAAGCACATTCCAGCCTTGAGGTCTGAGGTGACATCACAGGGCTTGGAACAGCCACAGAGATTCAGTTGTTGGGGAAGCGGATGCCTAGTGAAAGGTGCACCCAAGGCCCATTCACCCACCACCTTCATTCTCCTTTGCCCCCACTGACACCCCTCATCTCAGCCTCTTATTCTTTCCATATTTTTCTGTGGCTTACTATTTTACAAAACCTCCTTTGTTTACTTCATAGGAACAATTTTAGTGTAATTTTTTCCATTTCACTCTGTGCAGAAATATCTAGTAACCAGTGTACTAATTCACCCATTCCATGGCTTTTGAAAATGTGATTTTCTCCCAGAAATTTTGCTTAAAACTCTTGATTATACCTAGAGACTTCTCTTCTCTCAAATCTAGTGCCCTGTTTTGTGTGTGTGTGTGTGTGTGTGTGTGTGTGTGTGTAATATCTCAACTTATATCAGAGTTTTTTTCCATGGTCACTATTGAAATCTGGGGTTAGATATTTCCTATTGGTGATATTTTTGTCAAATATTCTTTTAGGGTATGAATTTACCAGAACTGAAAGATCCTTTCTCTGCCTGCTTTCTACTGGGTCATTACCTTCCTTTAACCAGAGAATTTAATATTCAAACCATATCTTTCTATGTTTTCTCCCTTGACTTCAGAAAGGTTTTTGTTTTTTTTTTAAGTCTCTTAATAAACCCTGTCATTTAATGTTTAATTAATTAACATAATTTATATGTTTTAATATATTTCTGAATAGCATTAGATTAAAATATTAGAACAACAAACACACTTATAAAAATTTAGCATACTCCAAAGAATATTACCAACTCATAATAGTGTAAATATAGAACAAAGATTTCACCAAAATTGTGAGAGAATATTTTTAAAAATGATTATTGGATGATAATGAGTTTGTTTGTGAAAGACAAGTCCTTTCTGACAACACTAAAGGATCAAACTAAATGACTAAATTAATAAATCATGCAATCATGATGCCAACAATATTCTAAAATATGGAGGTCTATATTGAATGCAAGAGCTGACAGTTTAAAGAAGTTGGACTTGAAAAGGAACAGGGACAAGAGACTGTGAGATTCAGTGTTTTATTTTCTTTTTTATATTTTTATTTGTTTTATAGAAGGACTTGATATCTAAACATCTTTCTCTGAATAAAATTAAAGTTATTTTTTTTAATAACAGTTGACTGCCCACAAGTGTTTCATGTGGATTTTATTTTAAAATCTCTGTCAGCCCAATACAAAACCATAAGTTCTTACAATCAAAGTGCAATTTAAGATGACAGGACATTCATAAATGACTTCCTACTGGAAAAAATCACAATGCTGGATTATTTAGAGGGAGGACATTTTGAAAAATATCTCTGAGCTCTCAAGAACTTACAGCAAGTCCTCAATGGACAACAACAGCTACCACAACAAAAAACTCAACAAACAATGAAAAATCAAAACAGTATTAAACTTATGACTGGAAATAGACTGGAAAGACCTCCCTGGAACCAGGTAGCCCTGGAGTTATGCCCAATCCATAATCCTCATGCTTCACTGGATTTGAGCCCCACTGAGGAGTTGCCCTTCAACTTTGCTAATTGGAAGAGCTGAATATGAGACAATCCCACATGTAAACAGAAAGTCATGTATCTGCTGCATGCAAAAATCTTAATTTTTAATTGTAAAGGGGGACTTCAAAAAATTTAGATGATGCCCAAGTTTATAAAAGAACCAAACTTGTTTTTGTTGGAATTTGGTAGGAATTTGATAATTACTATCAAAATCTTCCTTAATAATTCATATCTGTAGCCCTTCTCTCATATAATCCCAGCATTTGAATGATACCAAACTCTCAGAACAAGGATCCCAATGAAAGAAACAGCATTAAAATCGATCCAAATTGTTGTGTCCATAGCATCTGGAAGAAACCAAGTCAAATCACCTTCATATATTTTCTGAAGATTCCTGAAGTTAAAACTCAAACATTTAGCTCCTACTTATACTTAGAAAATAGATAAGGGAGCCATTAATCCTGAGGAAGGGTGAAAATAAACTTCAGCAACCAGCAGAGGTTGCTTACAGAGTGGAGATACTAAACATGTATGAAGCAATATACAAAAGAAGCACACATAAAGAGTTTAAAAACAATCTTCAGTTTTAAGAAGCATAATGAATTCAAAAATTTATTTCTAGTCACATTGTAGTGGAACCAAAACATAAGAATGTAAAGAGAAGACTAAAGCATCCACAACATTTGAAATAAAAGACAGTGTGTGATTTCTTCAAAAAGCTAAAAAATTATTAAATTTTCAATTAAAATTGTTTAACAAAGATAACTATCAAGGATGAAGGATGGATTCTGAGAAATTGGCAGCAATGGTGGCAGAGTATAAGAATACCCTCATAAAATTGAGGCATATTAACAACAACAGCAGCAAGAAATAACAACAAAAAACATATAACATTCCCATCAAAACAGATGGCAATGCATTAGGAAGAATTTCCAAAATGCAAGAAATAGGACAAAGTACCAATAACCATCAACAGTGCATGTTATCCATGCCTGTGGAAGGAGAATCAGAAAGAAGCCACTGAGTCTCAGATGGACCTGAGAACACAGGAAGCACAAAGGAGTCAATGGGTGTTCACCAGAAATCAAACTGACTGCTGATGGTGGCAGGCACCAACCTAGTCACAGTGAAATGTGGGGAGAAAGGTAAAAATTGGATGGAAAGGAAGGCAGCATTAGTAAAGATAGAAATTATCCAACATGAGAATAATGGACTGTATCTATGCAGCAAATCTAACAAACAAACCAATGAAGTATTAAAAAGATGTGATTCTTTTGTGATTAGGACAAAAAAACAAACTTATGGGACACATGGTTCCATAGGAATAAGGGAAACTGTCAAGGATTAATTGCCAGTTAGTCAGAACTTCGTTATTGCTCTTGAATAATAAAATAAAGAAATGTTCAGGCAACAGCAGAAAGAGCAACTTTCTTATCAGGGGAGAATCATAAACCCATCCCTCTACTCTTAAATCCAGAAGTCTATAGAGACTTGTTTGAAATTTGTTGAGGAAAGTGCATTCTAATAATATTCTCAATCAAGATATTATGCAAGTGCAAAGGCAATGAGCAAACATTTAGCTATTATATTAACTAAGACCTATAATACATAGGTTCCCAATGTCACCCAAAAAATTCTGGGAGTGAAAAATTCAGCTAATGAGGTGTATCATCAAGTCAAATACTTCAGAAATAGAACAGCTATGGAGGAAAAAGGAAAAGATTAAGGAAGACTTTATATTGTACATAGGTTATTTTTTGCCAAATCCATCTGTAAATTTAGTTATATCAATCAAATTACCAGCAAGAGTGTGTGTGTTTGCTTATATATATTCATAGCAGCATTATTGATAATAGCCAAAAGTGAAAAGACCCAAATGTCTATCAGTTGATGAACTGATATCAAATATGTTGTATCCAAAAATGTAATACGAATCAGCAAAAAAAAGGAATAGTGTGCTGATACCTGTTGCAATACAAATCACCCTGAAAATTCTAAGCTAAGTGAAAAGAGCCAGAGGCAAAAGGCCATATATTGTATGATGCATTTTGTATAAAATGGCCTAAATTGATAAATCTATACATAAATAAAGTAAACAATTGCTTGCAATGGTATTGGGGATAAGGGAGTAGAGAGTAACTCAATGGAGATGGAGTTTCTTTGTGGGATAAGGAACATATTTGAAATTAGACAATGGCACTGGTTGTACAAGTTTGTAAATTTATTATAAACCACAGAATTGTATATGCTAAAAGTATGAATTTTCTGGTATGTGAAGTATATTTCAATTAAAAATGTAGGAGAAAAAGTGAGTTTTTAGTCATTCATAAGGTATGTGGGCACTCTTGATTGAATGTGTAATTTTGTATTTTTTTTTTTTTATAATTGCAAGATTGAAGAAATGTTCCTATGGGTTGGAAAACTTTCTGAAAGTTTTAAAGATTACAATAAGTAGGAGATTGAAAGTGTTTTGCAGTTTGAAAACAATTCTAATAATTTTTCATGGTATTTGCATATGTCTGCACATTTAATGTTATGCTTACATAGAAAATAAGACCTGGAATGATAATGAATCCTATTTTCATAAAACATAATTTCCATTTATAGCCAATTGTTAGGTTGCTAGGACATATTTTATTTTCATTTCTCTTGTTGACCTTTATGCCTCTGTTTTACTTGATCAGTTTTACCATTCCCTTATCAATTTTGTTCCTCTTTTTAAAGAATCTATCTTTGCTTCCATTCATCCTCTCTATTTACACTTGTTTCCTATTTCACTAATTTGATTTTTCTTTTTCCTTATATTTAAGTCCTTTGACTTATTTTTCTATCAATTTTGGAAAATTCTTGTGATGGATATTTAGATCATTTTTTGCCAGTTTTTCTTCTTTATATCTAAATCATGCATTATAGGTTATAAGTTTTCCTTCAACTCTTTTTTGTTGTTGTTGCAAGCAACATATTTTTATAT
The DNA here is from genome assembly GCA_029593785.1 of Cabassous unicinctus. Classification (NCBI taxonomy): domain Eukaryota; kingdom Metazoa; phylum Chordata; class Mammalia; order Cingulata; family Chlamyphoridae; genus Cabassous; species Cabassous unicinctus. The sequence goes on along the minus strand of JAQZBX010030812.1, from coordinate 291 downwards.
ATAGTATTTTAAAATGGATTCCCACATATTATCTAAATTCCTTTTTGATTTCATATCTGAACTATGTGATATTTAGAATAATATATTTTAATTTCTAAACATGTGGGGAATTTTAGTTTGCTCTTTGTTATTAATTTCCATTTAATCATATTTTGAAGAGAATCTAACCTTCCTGCATTTGTGGCATTTTGATATTGTTAAGAATTATTAACAACATTATATTATATTAGTTATATTATATTATATTATATTATATTATATTATATTATATTATATTATATATAGTGAAGA
>JAQZBX010030811.1:0-26629 GCA_029593785.1 Cabassous unicinctus | reverse complement strand
CCCCCCCCCCCCCGCCCTAGCCTATAAACCTACTTGGTCTCTTATGCAAAAACACAAAAACAAAAAACCTCTAATCACTTCTAGCTATTACCCTCTCTTTTTTACAAAACTTCTTGAAAACTTCTTGAAGTCTATATCTGCTGTGCCTATTTTCTCCCATTGTTTCCTCATCCATTGCTATATGAATGACAACCCTATGCTATATTCTATTGAAACTTCTACAAAGGTCATAAATGATACTAATGTCCAAATCCAATGGACATCGTTCAGTTTCTATCATACTAGACTTAATGCCATCATCTGATATTATTCATTTTCCCTTCTTTTCAAAACTCTTGGCTTCTATTCACCCACATTATTCTGTTCTATTCTAACCATCTTTTAAATATGTTGTATCTTCCCAGGATTTGGTTTTTAAGGCTCTTATAATTTTCCTCTATTTCTTTCAATGGATCATTTAATTTGCTTTTTTGTTTATAATAAAACTGGTGACTCCTATCATTCTATCTCTGGTCCAAAACAGTTTTATTTTGAGTTCCAGTCATAGCTACAGTGACTACAAGTGCATCTCTATCTGAATGTTTCATTGATATCTCAGTTTCATTATATCCAAATCTTTATTCATTATATCTTCCTCCAGTCCCTAAAAATTATGCTCTTTACCCTCCTTTCCCCCTCTTTTAGTGACACTTCCAGCTGCCCTAGTACCTAAGTCTGCAATTGGCAGTTATCCCTGACTTTTCTATCTCCTTTCATAAGACCTATTTTACTCTCTATCTCTGGAATCCATCCTCTTTCACTACCTCTACCTTAGTGCAGGCTTTCATTATTCCACTAGTTCATATGAGAGTCCCCTACTTCTAATCTCCTACTTTCCAATGTATTCTTCATGTTGCTTCAGATTAAGTTATCTGAAGCACAGGAATGTCCATGTTACTCTCCTGTATAACCCTTCAGTGGAAAGATCGAAGCTGTTTTTATGCTTCCCAACCCTTCTATGGCTCCCTAGTGCCTATAATTATACTTCTCAAACACTATTGTACATAAGTAGCTCTAGGGGACAATTGTTACTATGTAGATTCCTAGGCCCCAGGCTCAGAAAACTGGTAGTCCAAGTACCACACTGAGTCACATTTGGGCCTTTGTTAGAACCCTAGAACTTTCAGCTTTCTGCTTCTCTCTGTGCAGTTCTCTGCCTCCTGGCTGCCTCCTTACACACACCCTACACCGTTCCTACATGCAGTTTCCACAAAAAGCAAATTCAATACAGTTAAAAATTCAAGTGCATAAAACAGGTACTCAGGGTGTGATCACACACTAAAAAGATCTTTCTAAAAATTTCCTCTTTTAAATATGTTCAAACGCAGTGCTAACCTATAAATTAAAGCAAATGAATGGAATTGTATTTTTTAAAATTATACTAAATCAATGAGAACAATTATACTTTCAAAATTTAGTTCTTCTATTTTTAGGACTATATCCACTGCTGCAAGTGAGGATACCTGTACTTTAAGTCATGTTTAGTAAATTGAATTCAGCCCTGACTTATAGTCTCCAGTTAACTGAAGGTGACATAAAAAATTAGATGCAAATACAACACTATAAACTCTAATGTTATCAAAAATATAAACCAGGGACTTAACAATGTGTAGGGTTCTAGAAGACACAAGGGATACAAATACATAAGAATGTACAATAAAAATGTATGCCTGTGTGTATAGATTTATAATACATCATTAGGTCCAATTATTGTCCTTAGACTCAATTTTGGGGGAAGCCCCAAAGCTGAGAACAAGTCCTTCTAAATTCTAAAGAATGGTGCTAGACCATCTAAACAGGCCTTGATAAAAATAAGGAAAGTGATTTATGAATCTACCATTCACCTTCAACCTATAAATGAGATTGCACATGTTGAGGATTTCGATGTTGGAAGAGAGTTGTTAAAGCAATAAGAAGGAAGCTTATAAGGAGTTATAAGAGGCCACTTGGAAAGGACATCGTATACATTAGGGAACAGTGAAGTGTCAGGTCCTGACTTGGAGGGGGAGGTCCTTAAAGCCCCCATAAAATTATTCCACAAGAAAAAGCCCCGGAATCTGAATATCTTTACCAACTCTAGATTAAAACAGCACCACTTAAGATGCTTCATTTTCCTCTAGAGGAGCCAGAGGCAGCAATTAGAAGTTGGAGAGTAAATAGAATGTGGAGCAAGCTGATCTTTCCTCCCCTGCCTCATTGCTTATTTCTGAGCCTGTATCAGGCCTGAACTGTAAGAAAGGGGAGCAGTTCTGAATTGGATGTGAAATGAAAACTTTTGATTTGGATCAGACTTGTAAAATATCTCAAAATGAGAGTTATGCACAGCAGTTCTCAAAGTGTGGTCCTCAGACCTGGGATCCCTTAGACCCTTTTATGGAGTTTGCAAGGTCAAAACTATTTTCAAACTAGTACTGAGACAACATTTTACTTTTTCCATCATATTGGCTTTTTTTACTGAGGGTGCAGAAGCAACGGTGGGTAAAACTGACCAGTGCCTTAGTATGAATCAAGGAATTGCCACTAAACTGAACCACAGTCGTTGTATTATTCACTTCCACATGCTTGCAATAATAAAACATGGCTGCTTAAGAATGTCCTTATTAAAGCAATAAGCATTAATTTTATTAAATCTCAATCTCTGAGTATGTCTTTTTAATAGTTTGCGACAGAATGGGAAGTACACATAAAGTACTTCCACTGCATACCATAATATGACATTTGTCTCTAGGAAGAGTACTTAAATGATTGAGTTGCTAGTTGAACTAAGTGCTTTTTTTCATGGAACACCAGTTTTACTTGAAAGAATGACTGACAAACTATGACTATTCAGATTTGGGTATTTGGCAGATATTTTCTTGAAAATGAATGAAGTGGGAATGTCATTTCAAGGAAAACTTTGATGTTTTTTTCCACTGACAAAAATTTAAAGCTTTCAAGTGAAAATTAGAATTTTCAGCTTCTTAAAGATTTTTCTGATGAGACCAGTGGTGACACTAAAAGACTGGTTTTTTGGGTACCGAACAATGAAATGTATCAACATTTTCATATCTGTGTAATTTTATGAATCAATAATTCCCAAAAGACCAATGTATCATGTTACAAAATTGTGCATGGGTAAATATCCCTTGAAAATGCAAGACAGACCAATGGATTTGAATGTAACAGAATAAGAAAAGTTCATTGTTAAGTTTTCATATTCTATGTTTTGCAACTAATCTTAAACTACCACTTGACAGATATAGTATCAAGGAAGAACACCCAAAATTATCTGAAAAGGCTATTAAAATACTCTTTCCTTTTCCAACTACATACTACATGCAGTTAGATTTTCTCCCTATTCTTCAGCCAAAACAGCATACTGCAACAGATTAAATCCAGAAATCGATAGGGCAAATCAGCTGTCTTCTATTAAGGCGAAAATTAAAGAAATTTGCAAAAATATGAGATAAGGCTACCCTTTTCACTTTAAAAAAAAACTATTTGGAAAATATTTTTATTAATGTTTTTATGTTAAATATTGGATTTATTACTTTAAAATGAATATTAAATGGCACTGTGCCTTTATATATATTACAATTTTCTCACAATCATGATGTTATTTTTGTGCTTTACAAATGTTATGATTGAGATTCAGTGAAGTTAAGGAATTTGCCTCAGGTTACTCATCAGTTGAGGAGTGTGCCTTAAAATCACTTCATTAGATTGTGGGAAGACGGCTTCGGATTAGGCAGGCAGGGTTCAGCTCTCTCACAAAGAGTGGAGAAAGAGCCAAAAGCTGTTCAAGGGACCTGCTTTGGGGGTCAGCAGTCCTGTACAGTGCTTCTTGACTCCCAGGAGGGTGAGGGACAGAGAGACAAAGAACGCGTAACAACAAATGTGAGTTAACAAACCCTCGCGGTGCCCAGGAACATCTCCCCTTCCCCTATCCCCAAAATATTAAGCTGGGGCAGAATCCCTGGTTCACTGCAGCCAACTGAGAGGGGAACAGACATCTTCCTCCCTGTCAGCTATTACAAAGGAAAAGGGAGCAGGAGTTGGGGGGCTTTTCTTCAGTGAATTCTGCCAGCGGTGCCCGATTTGAACCTCCACTCTGGGCAGATCAAAACACAGTAAAACGGAGATTGAAAACCTCCATGGAAAGGTGTGACAATAAGCCCCATCTGCTGCCCTGTCTGGAAATTGCATGGACAAAAACTGCTTTTGGGTCTCTCTGCTCTCTTAACTCCTGGGAGAGAATCTGCTCCCCATTAGTTGAGTCCCTGGCATAATTTTGATATATTAAACTGGGTTATTTTAATGAGTTAGAATAAGTTGAACCAAATATCAAAGAAGAGCTATGGGAAAAAAAACAACAGTAAGCAAGAGAGAAATTGGCCATCAGAGTAAATTCACCAACATATTCAGATGCCTAGACATCAGCAAAAAAATAACAAACCATACTAGGAAACAAGAAGTGGTGGCCCAGCCAAAGAAACAAACCAAATATCTTGGCGAGATACAGGATTTAAGACAATCAATGATAATCACACAAATCTCCTAAATCAAGTCAAAGAATTTAAAGAAAATATGACAAAAGTAATAAAGAATATTAAGGCACTGAGTGAGCATAAAGAACAATCTGAAACCCTACAAAGAAAAGTAACAGACCTTATGGGAATGAAAGAAATGATGGATGAGATTTAAAGTATATTAGAGACACATAGAAGCAGATTTGAAGTGCTTGAACACAGAATTAGTGATTTCAAAGACAGAATTCTGAACTGGAAAAAGACAGGAGAACAAAAAAGAGAAGAGAGTGGGAAAAAAATGGAACAGGGTCTTAGAATTGCACAACAACGTGAAACACATAAACATACGCATTATTGATGGCCCAGAAGGAGAAGAGAATGGAAAAGGGGCAGAATATTTGAGGAAATGATGACAGAAAACTTCCCAACCCTTATGAAAGACATAAATATCAGTATCCAAGAAGGACAACACACCCCAAACAGAATAAATCTGAATAGACCTACCATGAGAGATGTACTATTAAGAATGATAACAGAGATAGAGGATTCTGAACGCAGTGGGAGAAAAGCAAAGCATCACATAAAAGGGAACGTCAATAAGATTAAGTGCTGACCACCATGGAGAAGAGAAGAAAGTGGTATGGTGTATTTAAGGTACTAAAAGAGAAAAACTGCCACCAAGAATTCTGTATCTGGCAAAGCTGTCCTTCAAAACTGAGGGTGAGTTCAAAGTCTTCACAGATGAAAATTGATATGTCTGTGTGTGTTACCAAAAGACCAGAATTACAAGAGATACTAAAGGGAGTGCTACAGCCTGAAAGGAAAAAACAAGGGTGAGAGTCATGGAGAAAAGTATAGAAATGAAGATTATTAGATTAGTAGGAAAGATTATTATTAGATAAAGGATAAAAAGACAGAAAATAATACAATATGACAACAGAAAGCCAAAGGACAAAATGGATGAAGTAATGCCTTTACAGTAATAACTCTGAATGTTAATGGCTTGAGCTGCCCAATCAACAGATGTAGACTGGTAGAATGGATAAAAAAATATGAGCTATCTATATGTTGTCTACAAGAGACTCACCTTAGAGGTAAGGACACAACCAGGTTAAAACTGAAAGGTTGCAAAAAGATATTCCATGCAAATAGTAACCAGAAAAGAGCTGCAGTAGTGTTGGTAATATCAGACAAAATAGATTTCAAATGTGAAAGTGTTACAGGGGATAAAGAAGGTCATTATATATTAACAAAAGGCACAATTTACCAAGAAGAAATAACTATATTAAATGTTTATCGGGAAGCGGATGTGGCTCAATCGATGGGGCTCCCGTTTGCCATGTGGGAGGTCCCGGGTTTGCTTCCCGGGGCCTTCTTGTGAGGGCAGGCCGGCCCGCCCGGTGCGGTGGGATGATGCAGCAAGACCTTACAGCAAAGGGGAGATAAGCAGACACAGAAAAGACACACAGCAAATGGATGCAGCAAACACAAGCAGCAAGGGAAGGATAAATAAATAAATCTTAAAAAAAAATAAAATAAATGTTTATGCATTGTGCCCCCAAGACACATGGGGCACATACTCACAAAACTGAAGGGAGAAATAGATGTCTCTACAATAATAGTTGGAGACTTCAATACACCACTGTCAGTATTGGAGAGAACATCTGGACAGAGGATAAATAAACAGCTTGAATAAAATGATAAATGAACTAGACCTAATAGACATCTATAGAGCATTGTACCCCCAAACAGCAGGATATACATTCTTTTCAAGTGCTCATAGGTCCTTTCCAAGACAGACCATATGTTGGGCCACAAGACAAGTCTCAATACATATAAAAAAACTGAAATTATATAAAACACTTTTTCTGACCATAATGGAATGAAGGTGGAAATCAATAATGGATGGGGGGAAAAAAGTATTTATTTGTTCATCTGTGTTTACTTTTTAGTTTTTAATTGTTTATATTTTCAATTATTAAATGTACAAAATAAAGTAAAAAAAATAATAGACGGAAAAAGGGTAAATTCATAAATATATGGAGATTAAACAACACTTAAATAATCAATGGGTCAAAGAAGAAATTGCAAGAGCATTCAGCAAATATCTTGAGATGAATGAAAATAAGAACACAACTTATAAAAACCTATGGGACACTGCAAAGGCAGTGCTGATAGGGAAATTTAGATCTCTCCATGCTTATATTATAAAAGAAGAAAGAACTAAAATTGAAGATCTAATTGCACATCAAGAGGAACTAACAAAAGAACAGCAAATTAATCCCAAACCAAGCCAAAGGAAAGAAATAGTAAAGATCTGAGCAGAAATAAATGAAATCGAGAACAACAAAAAACAATAGAATCAACAAAACCAAAAGTTGTTTCTTTGAGAAAATCAACAAAATTGACAAACCCTTAGACTGACAAAGAAAATAAGAGAGAAGACACAAAAAATCAGAAATGAGAGGGGAGACATTACCGCTGACCCCACAGAAATAAGAATGATCTTATGGGGATATTATGAACAACTGTATGCCCCAAACCTAGACAATGTAGATGAGATGGACAATTCCTAGAAACACATGACCCACCTACACTGACCCTAGAAGAAATAGAAGACCTCAACAAACCAATCTCAACTGAAGGGACTGAAACAGTCTTCAAAATTCTGCCAAAGATGAAAAGCCTGGGACCAGATGGCTTTACAAGTGAATTCTACCAATCATTAAAAGACGACCTGATACCAATCCTGCTCAAGCTCCTCCAAAAAATTGAACAGGAAAGAACGCTACCAAACTCATTCTATGAAGTCAACAGCACCCTAACACCCAAACCAGATAAAGATACTACAAAAAAAAGAAAATTACAGACCAATATCCCGAATGAATATAGATGCAAAAATCCTCAACAAAATACTTGCAAACAGAATCCAAAGCACATTTAAAAGAATTATACACCACAATCAAGTGGATTTTATCCCAGGTATGCAAGAGTGGTTCAACACAAGCATATCACTTAGAGTATTAAACCACATTAATAAATTGAAGAAAAATCACATGATCCTCTTGATTAATGCAGAAAAGGCATTTGACAAAATACAGCACCCTTTCTTGATAAAAACACTCTGAAATATAAGACTAGCAGGAAGCTTTCTCAATGTGGTAAAGTGTGTATATGAAAAACCTACAGTGAGCATTGTACTCATTGGGGCAAGACTGAAAGCTTTCCTGCTGAGATCAGGAACAAGACAAGGATGCCCACTGTCACCATTATCATTCAGTATTGTGCTAGAAATTCTAGCTAGAGCAATTAGGCTAGATAAAAGAAATAAAAGGCACCCAAATAGGAAAGGAAGAAGTAAAACTATAACTTTTCGCTGATGATCCTTTATCTAGAAAATCCTGAAAAATCCACAAGAAAGCTACTAGAATAGATGAGTTCAGCAAAGTGGCAGGATACAAGATTAATACATAAAAATCAATAGCGCTATACACTAATGTGCAATCTAAGGAGGAAATCAGAAAAAAAAATCCATTTATAATAGCATCTAAAAGAATCAAATATTTAAGAATAAACATAACCAAGGACATAAAGGACCTGTATTCAGAAAACTACAAAACATTGTTAAAAGAAACTGAAGAAGTCTTAAGTAAATGGAAGGACATTCTGTGCTCATGGATTAGAAGACTAAATATTGTTAAGATGTCAATTCTACCCAACCTGATTTACAGATTCAACTCAATCCCAATAAAAATCCCAACAGTCTTTTTTGCAGAAGTGGAAAAGCCAATGATCAAATTTATCTGGAAGGGTAAGGGGCCCCGAATAGCCAAAAAGATCTTTAAAAAGAAGAACAAACTTGGAGAACTTTCACTTCTTGACTTTAAAGCATATTACTTAGCTACAGTGGTAAAAAGCATGGTGGTGGCCTAAAGACAGATTGACCAATGGAACCAAGTCGAGAACTCAGAAATAGACTGTCACATCTACAGTCAAGTGATTTTTGACAAGGCTGCCAAGCCAAAACAGTCTATTCATCGAATGGCACTGGGAGAACTAGATAGCCATGTCCAAAAGAAAGAAGATCCCTATCTCAAACCTTATACAAAAATTAAATAAAAATGGATCAAGAACCTAAATATAAAAACAGCAACCATAAACGTCCTGTAAGAAAATGTAGGAAAACATCTTCAAGATCTTGTGGTAGGCAGTAATTTCTTAAACCTTAGGCTGAAAGCATGAGCAACAACAACAGAGATAAATGGGACCTCCACAAAATTAAACACTTTTGCACCTCAAAGGACTATGTCAAAAGGTAAAAAAATTAATTTTGTTTATAATTCTGTTTTTTCAGAATGTCCTTTCCTATGTCCACATTTCTAAATCCTTCAAAAACCAGCTCTAACATTTTCACTAAGTTTTCCTTTTATCTAGAAGAAATCTTTATGAACTCCCATAGAACTTAGTGTGTATCTCGTTTAGAGGTACTTGCCACTTTTTACCAATATGTGGACCTATCTATGTCTACATCTTTTTCCCCCTACTGGATTGTGATCTATGCAGGGGCAGGGATGTGTCTTACTCATGTCTGTGTTCCCCATAATATACCATGGGGATACTTAATAATGACTTAAGTCATTAAGTGATAGAATGGATGATTTCCCAGTTTTTATAGGAGTTCAGGATTCAACAATTTGAGAATGAAACGATACTTTCAAAGACTCCTAGCGAAACTTTGGTTAGTGACCAGCAACATCTGTCAGTCCCTTGAGGCTTCTATTCCAGGCAGGGGTGAGCTGTTCCCTTGCAGGAAGGAGTAGTGTTTATTGATAGAAAGTTACTCAGCTGGAAAATCTAGATTCTACGACCTGGGGTCCCATTCCCAGAAAAGAGAAGTGGAGCTCCCCTAGAAAGGCAGTGCACCTGTGCAAAATACTCCTCAGAGATCCTCCCAGCCCATTCGATGCACAGTTCCAAGGGGCGGCATGGGTTGGCCACATCAGCACACTTAATCATCATGCGCTTGATCAGGATTTGGTTTTCAGGAAAGTTCTTCCCAATGGGGTTGCATTCACAGTCGCTGCCCTCAATCTGGAAGACAGATTGTCAGATTAGGGATGGTTCAAGATGGTGGTAAATCCTACAAGGCTAACTGACCAGACAGTAGATGGTGATCACCTAGGTACACTTAGGTGTGACTGGGACTCAGAGCAAATGAGGGCTTTTCCTTAATTCCATATCTAATACGCTGACATATTCTTGTAGTGAAAAAAATTCAAGCAATGCAAAAATCAGGAATTTAAAGGTGAAAGTTCCTATCAATACCCATTTACCCCTCACTTCCATCCTCTTCACCAAAGGTAACTGCTATAAGAAGTGTTTTTGTTTGTTTGTTTGTTTGTTTTTATCACTTTGGTATGTAATCTTTTAGAAGGAGGGCTTTTTACCAGAAAATGCATAAAAGAAGAACTTTGTTTCTTTACTATATTTACTACTTTCACTACATTAAATATGAAGCAGCAGCACATACATTTGACCCTTCCATTATTTCTTCATTTATTTCTACTTATGCCTGCTGGCTTCCCCCTCTCCAGTGGCCTTCTGTCTCACCCTTACTTACCAAACACCCTCCCACTTTGTTTCTTTCTCTTAATGTATGTGTCCACTCCTGTGCTTTCCTGGCTATTCTGATTGGATGGTGGGAGTGTGAGCCATTTAAGTTTGGGGCACTAGAAGCATAAGTGAGCCAGGGCAGGAGCAGGTGTGTCCGGCCATTTTTAGAAGAACTGTTCATACACCAGTTATATACCTATTGATGGATATCAGTGGCCCTGAGCCCTGTGGCCAGGTCTTTGAGTAGGCTTCAATAAATGCAATAACAGGCCAATTATGAAGAGCCTGGAAGATTGTTATTCTCTACTTTCAAAGACACCATCACATTGATTGGGTGAAAACAGTTAATTAGCTCTCTAGAGCTCTGCCAGGCTAAAAGACTGCGTGACATTTAAGGATTTTTGTCTTGTGTTTTGAGACTGGTGTTATTAGACCGCCGGTGAACAGGATATGTTCCAAAGGTGATTGTTTTGATTACTTACCATTGGGAAAAGCACTGCTTACTATGGATACTATGGTAAATAATAAACCTAAAACAGAGTTGGGGACTTACTTGGATAGATGTAATATATGTAATTCTGAATTCTATGATTCTGTATAATTCTTCTCTTCTAGCTCCCCAGATCCTTGCTCCTGTAAGTCCTCTGTGGAAGTAGAGGGCCCTGGCATTGTCCAGGAATTCCTGGGGGCTGTGGCTGAACACAGGTGAGGCAAGCACTGTCCCTTCACCCAGGCTGTTCATGTGATGGACCCTACACAGATAGTCTCCTTACTGATCACCCACATTTACCAGGGTATGAACAGCTTCAGGTTTCAGAGGGCAGTTGATCTTTTGATCTTACTTTAAACCATAAAAATGTGAATGATTTATCCCATTTTCCTAAAACCCAAATTTGTAGAGACCTTAAGGAAGTGAGTGCCAAGCTACATCAGGCAGGTTAAAAAAGGAAAAAAGAAGTTTTCAAACTTTTACTTCTGTTTGGCCATCACTTGCATTCACACTGACTTAGAATTCCCTGGAAAATGATAATATAGAAATTTGCGGACTAAAACAAATGATTTGGGGCTTTTGAATTCACAAACTTTTCCAATAGATGGAGAGTGTTTTTCCTCTGGCAAATATGAATAATTGTAATTGTTTAGCCCAGCATTATAAAAAATGACTTATGCTTTCGTTTTAAGCTAGTCACTCCCAATTTTACTGTAGTCTTCAGGTACTGGTATGCTTTTAATGCAAATGAGCAGGAATATAGTTCTTTAAAGCATTCTCCAACTTTGAGGTCTTCCAAGAACTGAAAGAACAGAGAATTAGAAAGGATTTTGGATCCCCTAAAACACCACCGTTTATGTACTGCTCTCTGCTATTGACAGGCTCCTTCCATTATATTCTTTGGGCCTAGGTCCTTGTGTCACTACTCAGGCCTTTCTTCCTGGAGCTCAGAGTTGCTGTGGACAGTGTCAATCTTTTCTTGTCCCCAGGGAAAACTAGTGGCCAGTACTTTCAGCCCTGCCTATCTTCTTTTACCAACTCCAAGCAAATAACCCCATGCATTCAAGAAGGAGAGAAAACGCTTTGAGGCCAGAGTGGGCTCTCATAGAAATAAACTGTGATGTACCTTATCACATGGGAAATGCTTACCTCAGCTGCCATTGGCTTGTTGATGCTGTTCACAAATTTGTTCACATGTTCAAAGTGTTTTGTCATCTCTGTTGCCAAAACCATGTCAATAATAGCCTGGCGCAGTGTTCGATAATGGTTCCTAAAATAACCAGAAGACGAAGGGCCTTATTCATTGTGTCCAGAATTAGAACAGTTCTGCTACTATTTCACCACAGTTCCCACAACCCAGGAGGAATCTGGGGACACAGAGTTAAAAAATGAGTGCAGATCACAAAAGTTGACGTGCTTCTCCTACTAAACCAGGACTTGTAAACACTATTCAATTTTCCCTAAAGATAGCTTCTTCATATATTTTATGAACATTAAAAAATAATGAAGTACATGTCACATGGTGGACACTCATTTTACAAGGCGATTCCCTCCTCCCTTCACTTGGCAACATCAAAACGGTGAGGTGGAAGAAAATGACAAATTCCTTCCCTACAAAGCTGGTACTGCAACCCAATGACCTGTCCCAGTGCATTTAGTGCAGACATGCGATGACTACTGCAGAGAACTCTCATGATTTCCTTCCATGATGGCATTGGAGAATTGTTTCCCTCTTATAAGTAATTCTGTAGACTGCAACTAGATAGAAGTTGTAATGTATTACGGAACAATCCTGTCCCAAATTAACGACCAATTCTTAGCATCTTTTTCTAACCTTAAGAGCCAGCATGGGGAGATGAATCAAATTGGTTATTGGAAAGAATTCCTTCTGCAAAAGTTTTAAAACCAATCTTAGCATTATACTGATGAAACTTAAGTTGAGTAACAGGCTTCCGTATTTTCTCAGATTTCTGGAGGCCAAACTGATAGGTTCATGTTGACAAGTGGTCTTGAGGCCCGAGTGTGCTCTGTTCTCTCTGTACACTTTCCTCATCCTCGAGCAGACCCTAACTCAGCCTGGCTGTGTGGGAAACACTTATAGCCTGTCTACAGGGTTGCTGGCAGGCCGGAGGAATTGCTCATATCCATTCTTGTTTGGTCAACTCTCACCTAGGAGGGAGTATGGCAGCTGGGGGGAGTCCTTCCCAATCCCTTGGGCTCCAGCAGCTCTGCTGGGACCTGTAGAACACAGTCGCCTTATGAGGTAGAATTTTTAGGTGGCCACAAATTCAGCTAGAGAAAGATGGGGGAGGTACATCTTCCTTGAGTTACACAAAAGACAGGATGTCCTAGGAGGATAAAGCTATCTGCTATATTTATTAGTAATACAATCAATATTCATATATACTTTGCAGTGTATAAAACATTTTCATGAATTCATTGAAGACCAAATGAGATTTAAAAAGATGAAAGCAGTCTGAAAAGTAATATTAAGTTTTTAAGGGCACGGTTGTTATTTTATCATCCGATACAATGGTACAACAGTTCTTATTTTCCCTTCCCCTTACCCCCAAAAGTAAGCTAAATACTTTGAGAAGTTAGGGAAAACTGAGTTTCCCATTTAAGCTTCACACATCTGAGGCCAAGGATGACGAACCTGTCAATATTCTTGAAAATGTTGGACTTGTTGTCCTTGACTGTGAGCTGGAAGGCCAGGGCTGTGTGGTGACTCTCCAAGACAGCAGTGTCATTATAGAGCACAGCGAGTTCACTGCCTGCATTGCACAGGAAAGAATTGGTCCTTCCCGGGTGGTCCACGTCATGAACTGTGGCAGCAATCAGTGCTGCTACCTCATCCAGCTGATCCAGGCTTCCCTGGGGTGAATAAGAGGTAAGGTGGGCATTGCTCATTGAGAAAGGTCTGAGACTCCTGTCCATCTCTACCTATCAAGAAGGGGAGTGGGCCGGAGAGCTGAGGTTTGTCAGAATGTTCTCTTAACCAGAATGAACATTTAACCAGAATATTCCTTGGCTTCTAGAAGTTGAGAGACTGCCTAAGACACATCATATCACCTTGCTGTGCTGTGGTTTATCTGGAAGGCAATGGAAATCTGAGCTGCAGTTATAACAGATACCTCATTTTTTCCTCCAGTCCATTCACTCCAGTTTTCCAGCAGAAAGAATCCAAACAAGTCTTCTGAATTGCCTGCTGTGTGGTACTATTGCCATAACTATCCTCCAAAGCAGATACAACAGAAACTGGCGTATGATCACTTTTATTTATTATTTACTTCTGAAAAGATTTTGAGTGTGGGGCAGTAAATGGCAACAGATATAATAAAATTCTTCACACAAAGGTAAAAGGATTAGAGCCAAGCAGTAAAAAATGTTCAAAGGAGAGGGGTATAATTTTACCAGGAAAACCTAGGCTAAGGGTGCTTCTGCAGCTGAGAAAAAAAATCATCTCCGGGCTAGCAGGCAGCAAAAACAAAAAGGGAAATCTTGTTTCTAAGGCTCTCATTATATATAATAAAAGGATACAAACCAGAGCATCAAGGGAGACAAATATTTTCTTAGTTATCAAATGGGCTAACTATGGATTCATTCATTCCGTTATTATTTATTGAGTGCCTATTGGTTGTCAGTTATGTATAGTGCTGGAGCTAGCAGTGATGAATAATACAGGCATGGATTCTGCATGGAGTTCATGATCTAGAGGGAGAAACACAAATAAGTTTAAAAACACAGAAATATAAGTAACTTCTTGTGAGATTGCTAAGAAGGAAAGAACAAATGCTTTGATCTTGTCTTTGGCAGTGCTGTCCAATAAGCTTTCTGTGATGATGAAAATGTTTTATATTTGTACTGTCCAATATGGTACCTGCTCATTATATGTAGCTACTGGCCACTTGAAATGTGGCTAGTGCAACTGAGGAAGTGAATTTTAAATTTTATTTAAATTTAGCTAAATTTAAATAGCCACATGTGGCTAATAGCTACCATATTGGACAGCACAGGTCTAGATGATAGTCAAGAATGACTTCTCTAAGCAAATGATATTTATGCTAAGTCCTGAAGGAAAAGCAGGAATTAGCCAGGTGAAACGTGGCAAGAGAGAAAATTCCAGGTAGAAAGAACAACCTATATACAAAAAGTCCCTGATGTAGGGGGGAAAAAGTGGTTTACTCTGGAAATTAAGAAAGAGAGTCTTTGTGGTTAAAGGGTATTGAATAAAGGGGAAAGTGTCCCCAAGATGAGGCTGAACAGCAAGTCTGAAGCTCAGCCCTGTCCTGGACATATTCAAATAAGCAACAAAAGACCGACCAGCCATTAGACTGCCCATGAATGTGTTGGTTTAGGGTTGCCAAGGTCTTTCTTGAAAACTCTGTCCCTACCAGAAGGGAGCCATTTCCATTTCCAGTTCTGACCATGTCATGATGCTGGTAAACAATCCTGGCTTGGTCTCGGCACACAGGACCAGGTTTCCTGCACAGGGACAGCAGGAAATATTCTTTTCAGCTCTTCTCAGAGATTTCAGCTCTCCTCATGTGCTTAGCCTCATTTCACTGCTGGCCCAGGAGAGACCATGGTCACCTGCTGGGGAAGTCAACTATCTCTAAGCTCAAGACCCAGAACAGTCCCAATCTGGCTCCATCTTTGCTGATTCTATCTGTACAGTGAGGATCCATGGGGCCCAAACTCTTGGCTTCAAGCTAGTGCTCCTGCAATATGTTAAATCCTGCTTGGAATCTGGGACCAAGATTCTCTTCAATGAAGTAGATTCAATATAAATTGCGTTAGATGAGACATGCCTTTCCTTCCAGCTTACAGTGCTTCAAACCAAACACTCAATGAAGGTGGCACTTTTACAAAGGTACCAATAATGGGTCAAGTTCTGTAGTTTTGGTGAGTGCTGACTAATAACGGCACTGTCTGGTAAGAAATGGATGGGCATCAGAGAAAGAAGACTGGGCTAGCTCACTAGCAGATGAGAGAAGCGAGGCCCTTCCTGTGAGAGGGAGTATGGCAGTTTGAGAGTATTTTATAAATCCCAAAAAGAGACTATGTTTTTAATCTGTTCCTGTGGGTGTGATACCCTTTCATTTCATTAAGTTTGTCCTCTGATTAGATTACTTGATAAGACCACTTTAGGGCTTTTGATTAGACTATGTCAGTGAGGCGTTGGCATCTCCGCCCCCTTGCTGGGTCTGATATAAATTGAAACACAGACAGACACAGACAGAGGAAAAGGAAATGGCCATGTTTGATCCTGCCATATAAGAGGACTAGAGGATTGCTTAAGCACAAAGCCCCAAGAGGCTGGGCCCATGGAGCAGCTCAAGAGGGGACAACTACAGTCGTAAAAATAGCATGGTACTGGCATAAAGATAGACACATAGACCAATGTAATAGAACTGAGAGGTCAGAAACAGACTCTCACATCTGTGGTCAAGTGATTTTTGACAAGGCTGTCAAGCCCACCCAGCTGGGACAGAACAGTCTATTCAACAAATGGTGCTGGGAGAACTGGATATCCATATCCAAAAGAAAGAAAGAGGACCCCTATCTCACACCTTTTGCAAAAATTAACTCAAAATGGATCAAAGACCTAAATATAAAAGCTAGAACCATGAAACTCCTAGGAAAAAAAATGCAGGGAAACATCTTCAAGACCTAGTGGTAGGTGGTGGTTTCTTAAACCTTACAATGAAAGCATGAACAATGAAAGAAAAAATGGATAAATGGGACTTCCTCAAACTTAAACACATTGGTGATTCAAAGGACTTTGCCAAAAAGGTGTAAAGGCAGCCCACTCAATGGAAGAATATATTTGGAAACCACATATCCAATAAGGGTTTGATTTCCATGCTATGTATAAAAAGAACATACAACTCAATAAAATAGCAATTAATCCAATTAAAAATCAGGCAAAAGACTTAAATAGACATTTCTCCAAAGAAGAAATACAAATGATGAAAAAGCACATGAAAAATGTTCAGTATCACTAGCTATTAGGGAAATGCAAATCAAAACTACAATGAGCTATCTCACACCTCACAGAATGGCCGTTATAAAAAAAAAAAGCAAAGCAAGTGCTGGAGAGGATGTGGAGAAATAGGAACACTCCTTCATTGTTGGTGGGAATGTAGAATGGTGCAGCTTCTGTGGAAGACAGTTTGGCGGTTACTCAGGAAGCTAAAGTAGAAGTGCCATATGATCCGGAAATCCCTCTACTAGGAATATATCCAGAAGAACTGAAACAGGGAAGTGAACAGACATTTGCACACCAATGTTCATAGTGGCATTATTCACAATTGCCAAAAGATGGAAACAAATCCAAGTGTCCATCAATGGATGAATGGATAAACAAAATGTGGTCTATACATAGGATGGAATACTATGTTGCTATAAGAAGAAATGAATTTGGGACACATGACAACATGGATGAACCTTGAAGACATTATGCTGAGTGAAATAAGCCAGACACAAAAGGAAAATTACTGTATGGACTCACTAATATGAACTAAATACGAAGAATAAACACATGGAGTTAAAACCTAGAGTATAGATTACTAGGAAATAAGATGAGGGTTAAGAACGGTACTGATGCTTAATGTATGTAGAATTTTCAGTTAGCTTGATTATCAAAGTGTGGGAATGGATAGAGTTGATGGTAACACAGTATAGTGAATATAACTAACATGGCTGATTTATAAATTGGATTGTAGCTGAAAGGGTAGTCTAGGGATGTAAATGTCCACTGAAAGAAAGCAAGAGAATAATTTAGGAACTGAATAACAGTGAACTTGGAGATGGATCAAGATTGTTTAATAGTACAAATACAAGAAAGTTCTGTGAACTAAAATGTACCCACTATTACAAAGGTAGTAAAAATATGGTGATACATGAGAAAAGAATACAATTAATGTAAGTAATGGACTATAGATAACAGCAATGTTGTAATATTCTTGCATCAATGTCAAAGAAGGTATTATATCAACAGTAAGAGTCAAAAAAAGGTGGTATGGGATTTTTTCTTTTGAACTAAGGAAAATGTTCAAAGGTTTACTGGGGCGATGACTGCACAACTCTGATGAAAGTGAGAGCCACCAAGTGTACACAATGTACAAGGCATAGGACTGTATAAGACAGTGAACCATATGATGGACTGTGGTTAACAGTACAAATATGAGTGTGTTCTCATGAACTATAACAAATGTACAATACTAATATGTGGTGTTAATAATAAGGGGTATATGGAAAAAACATACCAAATATAAGTTATGGACCATAGTTATTGGAAATAGTCTGATGATATTCTTTCATAATCTGTAACAAATGTTCCACAGGGGTGATGTAAGGGAATTCTGTACATTATGCATGATTGTTTTGTAAGCTTACATCTTCTCTAATTTTATATATATATATATATATATATATCTCCCTATATATATGAGATGAGCCCTGCTATATGCCTGATAGCTTACAGCTGAACTCAGAAAAAAAGTGGTACAGCGAGATTAA
This sequence comes from Cabassous unicinctus, assembly GCA_029593785.1. Taxonomy (NCBI): domain Eukaryota; kingdom Metazoa; phylum Chordata; class Mammalia; order Cingulata; family Chlamyphoridae; genus Cabassous; species Cabassous unicinctus. Next base: position 8,455 of record JAQZBX010030811.1, on the reverse strand, counting down.
TAAAGGAGGCCTGGAAAGAGACAAGCCCTATGTCTGGTTGTCCCAGCTGTTCTCAAACCTTGGCATAGATCGGTGGCCATCTTGCTTCAATGCATGGCAGCTGACTTTGGTGAGAAAGCATCTCTGATGGTGCCTTGGTTTTGACTTTTCACGGTCTTGGAACTGTAAGCTTTTATGCCAAATAAAATCTCCTTTATAAAAACCAACTCATTTCTGGTACAGCCCTTTGGCAAACTAAAACAAGGAGGGACCATCTGTGGGAAGAAAACTCTCCACCAAACCTGCAACTGGAGAAATTCCAAGCTCACTGAGGTACAGACATATCTACATAGTTCTTTTCTTTCTTAAACCAGCAGAAGTAGATTTGGATCACACTGAGGCATATTGGCCAGAATAGGTTCCATTTCAGATCAGTCTTTCAAACAGTTCCTTATCCAGGATAAACAGTCACTTATACACAGAGAATTAAAAAAAAAAAAAAAAAAATGCCAGCTCTCCCAACTTCTCCACATGCAGAGGTTCCTGAGGATCAGGCAAAAATGGGGAGAGGGGCCATAACAATTTAAGGGGAAGGTAAACTCTGAACACATTATCTGTATGACTGGGTTAAAGTTGGGCAGCTTTGCAATAGTGACATTAAGAATTTCAGCCTTATTCTCTTAAATTCGGGGTGATAGATGAGTTGGGTATTTGGTTAAAAACAAATTTTCCCTAACTTCTTTGTCAGTAGCAGCAGAACTAGTGGAAGAGGCACAGGAGTAAGTCCCACTGGTAGTGTCTCAGGGTTGATTCAAAAACTCTCTGCCTCTAAACCAATGATCTTGGGCTAAGCACTAAACCTCTGAGTTCAAGAGCCAGCCCCGTCCAGTCCAATTCTCCAAGGTTCTTCACTGCTTTAAATTTTCTGATTCTCTGGCAGTCCTCTTCTTTCAGAGTTAGAAAATACCTTTTGAATCCTAAGCATATTATTTCTAGTCTTAAATTTGTTCCTATTGCTGTTATTTGAGAAATTCAGACTCTGATGCATTAAAAAAATTCAAAATTTAAAGAAAAATACTTATTTGGGGGAGGAATAATAAGGGAGCTAATAAAGTGATTAAACATTCCCTTATTTATCATGCATATAATCTGTTTTCCTATAGTGGTTCTGCTTAAGTGAGGTTCACCTGTAACTCAGACTGCAGCAGCTGTAGGTCTTGGAGTTAATGACTCGGGTCCTGTTCTCAATTGGCAGTGTATGGCCTCAGCTGTTTAATATCTTGTGCAGTGTAAAATGGAGGAACATGAACCTGTATTTGGAATCTGAAAGTGTTTTAGTTCCTCAAAGAAAGATGTTACAGAAACATACCCTGGTCGCACCATTAGTTTTTTGTTGTTGTTTTGTTTTGTTTTAAGGTAAAAGGCAACAATCTTCAAAAGCATCATTCTTGGACTACATACTTTGCTTTCTTGCTGATGAGAATGAATACCCAGGATAAGACTTTGGCACAACTGAGGATACAAGTTAGGCCTTTCCATTCCCCCCCCTACTCATTTTGGTGCAATTTCTACCTCCTACCTGCCCCATTATTACTCTTATTTAAGTACTCAGGGTCTTAATGCCTCATCAATATCTACTTTGAGAAAATGATCTATTGTTAGGCATTTACAAATTAGTGTGAATTTCAGTCTCTATATGGCACTTATTCCAGCTGTATTTATATTTTAAGCTTTGGTTCTAATTGTAGCAAAGGAATTACAAGGTTCATTGTGCAAGTGATTGTAGCTGGGATGAAGGAAAGGTCGGGATATCTTGCCAGCTGTACAAAGGATTCTACAAGGGCTGCCCTACAAATCAGCACTCATACATGATGGTACTGGACTGTAAGTAATAGCAAGAGACATGGTATGCTATCAGAATTAAGCAGAAGTCATTAATATATAGCTATGCACATCTACAGGTATACAACATATACATATTTATATGTGTATCAGTAGAAGATGAATTGTACATTGTTATCTGGATTCTAATATACTATGACCAGGTTCTGATCCCAAAACTTAACCCCTAGACCTGGTAATTATCTGCTTTAATAATTAAGTTCTATCCTCTAACCCAGTATCACAAAGGGTTCATAGGTTCATGAATCAGCCATGCATGTAAAGGAGTCTCTTCTGTGACATAACTTATTATTTTAGGAATTTGGGGGAGGGAAAGGAAGGGCTAAGAGAAAGGATCATGTCTTTACAACACCAAAACCATCAGTCAATTTGGTAGGCCAAAAATCTCTGTAAAATTGGTTGCATTATAGCTGTTTGTCTAATGTATTTACTAAGAGTTCTTAGATCTCTAATCCAGGCAAGTAACTAAATAATGATATCAAAATTCTACCTTCACTCTTTCCTTTCCAAGGAAGAAAGCAGTGGCATGAAGGACATCTGCAGCATGGGTGGAGTTATGGTAGGCATTGGAGGAGTGGTAGTTTGCTTCAATCACTTGGAGCCAGGCCCGAAGAGTGGTTTCAGAACAATTTAAAAATTCACATACTCCAAACCGGGAAAAGACCTTTAAGCCCAGGTAAACCAATGGCCTAGAAAATAGGAAAACAAACCCTGGTTCATTGCATTCACTGGTCCAAAAACTGTCTTCTTTGATGATATTGGAAATGGAGGCATTTTTCTTCTGATCTTACTGTCCATGTACAGGGCATAAAAATATCTCCTCCTCGAACTGGAGTGAGATAAAGCATCTCCTCACCCCCACTTCTTCTGAACCAGATGCCTCATGGAAGTCAACTCATTATTTCTAGGTTACCTCTACGTTATGGGCTCTTCAGTGTCTCTGACAACCAAGAAAGGTCCCTGGAAGTCCCTCTCTGTCTTCACTTCCACATAAACCCCAAACTTTCTTTGTGAACCCTGAGAAAGTTACTGAGCCTAAGGACAAAAGGAACAGTTGTGGGGGAATATAAGCAAAGTTGCATTATTTAGAGTCATGTTATTTATTTGCAGGTGAAAATCATTCATATCCTAGAGACCACTGGGAAGAAGTAGACTTCTCCTAGTACAGAAGAGGACCCTAGTATTGAAGAGTTATCTCATCTTCCCCCTGCCTTCAGGGTGGACCCAAAGAAAAAACTAGTGTTTTCAGTAAGAGCACAACAATTCATTTTTTAAGGTGGGGCTTCAACACCTTTGGAGCTGAAAATACTTAGAACTCTTGGCTCACTAATACAACGGTTTTACCCAAGTATATATGAGAAGCAAACTTGGTATTTCCTCATCCTGGATCATCACCAGACTGATCCCACATCTTACCCACTAATACTCTCCATAAAGGAGCTCATTCAGGGACCACGGTCTCTCTGATTTTCTCATACTCTCCAATATGGCACAAAAGGCAGAATCTGTGAAGCATCTTGTGTAAATTTGGACACATGTATTTCTCAAAATTTCCAGATATGAAAGTCTTGAGCGTGGCCATCAATCCTTCCCTGCCTGCAGTCAGAGAAGTCACATACCTTTTATGTGTAACAGTTTCCAATTCAAAGATGTTGAAGTCCCAGCTTTCCTCATTATCAAGTAATTGAGCAATACAAGGGGGAACATCATTGATGGTTATTGGCATCGCAAGGTGATTGTGACTCTGGTGCATGTCTGAGCAAACAGATGGGGCAGGGGAGGCTGGTTAATTATGGAACCTTGAGCACCCCTGAGCATTTATCATCATCTTCATGGCTTCTACTAGAAAGTCTTGAGCTTCCAAGGCTAGGAATATTTTTACTTCAAGAACCTTCTCTTACATTATTAAACTTCAAGACCCCCAAATAGAAAAATAATTCAGTTTAACTGTTTAAGTATAGAGAGATTTGAGATTCTTATTCTCACAGTGCTCAGAGAGGTAATTTTAATATGGAGAGCTAGTTTCGATGTGGACCAAAGACATGCTTAAACTCAAAACCAACTGGAAGAAATACCAAGGCCCTTCTCAAACAATAATCACAACACTAGGGCTAGCATAGGTTATAAGTAACAAGTGGATAGATAAAAACTTACTCTTTGTAAACACATACTCATTTCCTGACAACCTTCTTAAGCCATCCTGGAATAAAGAAAGATGATGTTAGAAGCAGAAGTATACCATGTTTTATATCTCTTCATCATTATTCTCTTACTTTCTTCATTACCCAAAGAGATTTAAGTTCTGAAAAACCCAATCAATTTGAAACTCCAACTTGAAGCATAGCTCAAAATCAAATCAGAAAAATACTTACCAGGCAGATATAGGATACTCTCCTTTCCATGGATATCTCCATAGGAAGTGGAGAATTGAGAAATAAGTGGATGTGTTTGCCTTCAGGTCTTACACCTAAGCCATTAGTTAAGTGTGTTCTCATGCCATCCTTCTGGCAGTTTGAAGCTACATAAGTGAAATTCCAGAGTGATCTTGCTTTGGATACAGGTTATTTTGGAGGAACCCCACTGTTTTAGTTTTTTTCCAAAGATGCTTTCTTCCTGAAGACCAGCTTCTGGTGATCCTTGGCGTCTCTGCTACACGGCAAGGCACATGGTGGCATCTGCTGGTCTCTCCCTTCTCTTCCAGGTTTTGTTGATTTCAACTCCTTGTTTCTGTCTCTGTCTCTTATTCTCTCTCTCTTCATCCCATTTATAAAAGGACTCCAGTAAGACCTATCCTGAATGAGGTGGGTCACACCTAACTGAAGTAATCTCATCAAAAGGCCCTACTTACAATGGGTCCACACCCATAGGAATGGACTAGATTTAAGAAAAACATTTTTCTGGGGTACATACAGTTTTAAACCACCACACCCACTCATATTGGGACTGTGTTGTTCCTATATTCTTGGATTTATATTTTGAGGACCCAAAGTCATGGGTCACATTTTGGAGATGAACTTCTAAGGTAAAAACAGGCCTGCCCAGCCCATAAGGAGCTCTCCCAGGTAGGCAGGTGGGCATGGGGCAGATGGGGCTGGCAGGAGCAAAAGTCACCCTGCTGGCTCTTGTGGCCCCCTCAGCAACTTTGCTTTCAGCAAGGACCAGCCTGTCTGGAGAATGGACTTTGAATTTCATAGCAGTCTTGGTCTGGGGCCTAACAGTTGGGGCCAGTAGAAGGAGGGGACCAGAGCATGAGAGGAGGGAAAGGCATTTCCAGCAGCACTCTCATTTAAGAAAAGGGGGTGGGGGCTAATTCTTGACTGATATTTAAATTAACTTTTTTCCAACTGTATTTTCTGCTTTGCAGCATGAGCATTGCTACTAGCCTTTAAAACTTTCTGGACTTGAGGTCTTTGGGGAGGCAACATAAGGGAGTAGACAGAATTCTGATGCTAGTTCTGCCACTTACTAGGTTTTTGAACCTGAACTAGTACCAAATGTTCTTGAACCTCAGTTAACTTCCCTCCATCTTCTATCCCTGAGTATCTAATTATTGAGATCTCTCCCTAAAAGTCATTTCAATCGTTTGTCTGTCATCCCCAAAAAGTGTGGGCTAAGTTTTAAAGTAGTATTAATGAAGTTACATCTTGGATCTTAGATCCTGAATTCATATCTTGGATCTTTAGGCTAAAAGCTTAATTTTAAAAATTTAATAAATATATAAGTAACAATGGCCAAAACTGTCCTGCTTCTCAGGCAGATATCGCAAGGGACTCCTCTGACTTTTCTTTGCCTTCCTCTCACTCCATTATTCCAAAGCCACATAAAAATGAGGTGGAATCCTGCACTCATTCCCCACAGCATTATCTATAGATAAAACCAAAGATGGAATGATGGGGGTTGGAGGATTGTTCCCCTACAGAATCCTGCTGCAGCTCTGCTGTGGCTGCACTCCTGACAGATCCTTGCCAGTGTTCTCTAGAAGCTGGAGTCTATACTTTACTGGGATTGGGTGACCAAGGTCAGCCCAGGGGCAGGAAAGAAACAGGAGGCCATTCAAATTACAGGGTCATCAGAGCCTTTTAGACTTTGAGAACAATCTAGAAATCCAGTAAACACTAAGCATTTAGTGGCAAGGCTAGACAGAAACCTTCAGAGTAAAACTCATGGATGACTCCAGGACATTGTTTTTCATCCAACGAATTCTTCCATCTTCAGCTTCTGATGAGCAGCATAAAGGAGTAATTTAAATTTTCTTCTTTTTCTTCACATGCTGGTGGATAATGATTGCAGCCAAATAAGTTAGAGCAAAACTATAGATCAGGATGAGTCCTACTCTAGTGGTTACAAATGGTGCTTTTTGGATGGCTAGAAGGGGAAAAGTATCCCCTCCACCTCCAGTTAGAACAGCTCTATTCTGCTTTTATCTGATTATAAATGGAACTTCTACATAAGTTTTTATTTAAAGAAAGGATTTTACAGCTAAGGTTTTGAAAACTAATGCTATAGTCTAAAGTAAGAGTCCTTTGATTATATAAATTAAAAGCCTGAGTCCAAGGAGACCTAGTCCTGATCCTTAATCCAATACTGTACCAGATCAGTGGGAAGAAATAAGGGCCTACATAATCCCCCAACTTGCATATTTAGCCTTCAATCATCTGCCTATTTACTCCTTACTGTGGTAAGAATTCTGAAGGACCGTCTCCCATTGCTATGATCACAAAGTCAGCTTTGTGGAAAGCTAAATGCAAGAATCACTTGAATAATAGCACACATACTATACATAATTTTCAAAGTTAGCCCATACAACAGGAATTTCCCAAGCTGGCATCTAAAGGTAGCAGTTTATACTGAAACCTCTAAAGGGCATTTAATATCTCTCTCTGCTTCTTGGTTTGTCCTCGTCACTCACAGTCATCAGGCCTCCGACAAGATCACTGGTATGAGGATCTTCATCTTTGGTACCCAGCTGAGGGGAATACAGTTCTGTGGTCCGTAAAATTTCTAAAACTCTGTCCAAGGCTTCTGCTACTGTGACTGGACTATTTTCTTGGGCTGCATTGATTATATTTATGACCTGAGGAAGTAAAGAAAGAGAAGAATTAATTTGAGAGCATTATGATTCTTCTTCCCAAAAGTCATGCATATGCTCAGAATCCAAAAGAAATTAGATGTCAGCACATCTCACTGTTTAAAATGATCAGAGCTTTCACAGAACCACTCCCTTCTGACTGAAGCATGCTTTTTTCTTGGCTACCACCATCCCACCCTCTCCTGGCATTTCTCTTACCTTGAGGAGTATGTTTCTCCTCTGCTGACTCTTCTCCTCTCTCTCTCTTCTAAAGGTTAGAAGTCCTCAGGAATCAGTTTTGGCCCTTCTTTTCCACTCTACAGTCCTTCCATAGATGATCCCTTCCATTTCTTAGACATAATCCATATGCCTTAGATTTATATCCCCAGCCCTGAACTCTCTTTTGTCCTCTAGACTTGTATATTTGATTGCTTGCAGACTTATCTATTTGAATATCTTACTATCATGTCCTTCCTAAAGCAAGCAAGTAAACTTAGTTTCCTAAGGCTATAGTAACAAAGTGCCACAAACTAGTTGGCTAAAAATAGAAATTTATTGCCTCACAGTTCTGGAGGCCAGAGGCCTGAAATCTGTAGGGGAGAAACTTTCCTTGCCGGTGATTTCCTTCAAGCCTTGGGCTTCAATCTCTACTTCAGTGATCACATTGCATTCTCCCCTGTGTTTCTCTATGTCTCTTCTCCCCTTCTTAAAAGGACAATAGTCATATTGGGTTAAGGACCCACCCTACTCAGTATGACCTCATTTTAACTTAATTCCATTTGAACTGACCCTATTTCCAAATAATGTCATATTCACAGGTACTGGGGGTTAGGACTTCAACGTATCTTTTGGAGGGGACACAATTCAACCCGTAACAGAAACAAAAAATGAAAGACAAAAGCTGTGCTCCTCTGATTTCCACACTGCAATAGAAAACACTTCTTATCCACCTATTATTGCTCAAGTAAAAATCCTGGGAGGCTCTTGTTGACAAAACACTTTCCCTCACTCATCTTTCTATCCCTAACTATGTAATTCATCTCCATGTCCTATTGACTCTACCCATAAATATTTTGTGATCTATTAATTTTTCTTCACTTCCACTGCTATAATTCAAGTCTAGCTACCACAATTTCTTGCCTAGACTTCTGGAAAAGCCTCCTAACTGGCCTGTTCCCTTTCAGTAGCCTCTCACCTTTGTGATGGGAGCCTCGATGGTCATGGAGTGGATCCTTGCCATGGATGGATAACGACGGTTCTGAAGGCTTGGTGCTGGAGAGAAGGCAAGAAAGTTTTATGTTTCTGGTGGCTCAGCTTGGCCAAGTGCAGCAAAGGAGTCCCTTCACGGGAGGGGGGCCTGATTCTCACATGAATACCCCCGACACCCTGAAAAGCAATGAATTAACCCATTTCTTAATCCTAAAAGGCAGACAGCTCAGCCATGATTTACCTGAGCCCAGAGAGATGGTCTGGCCTGAAACCTTGGTGGCAGGAGGGATTTATGAG